>JXOV01012940.1:1450-16652 GCA_001014945.1 Clogmia albipunctata
TAATTACAAATACTTAATTATGATAAGCAAATAAATAATTTATTATAAAAAATTATAGCTTAGCTTCGAATTCAACTACTTTAGTTGAGGAATTCACTCCTGCGCTAAAAATACGAATTTCCAGATCCAACACAATCCACACTCCAGGTCCGTCGGTCGCCATCATCCCAATTTAGGTGGGCTCCGACAAATGTATCGAGATTCTGAATTGATCCGTCATAGACTCTCCAATCTTGGAAGAATTATCCATCCTCTAACCCACATAATTATCTCCAGGCAACCTTTGAAATATTTGATTTGAACTTAGAAGAAAATTCTTTTTTCCAATTTTCGAGCAAAAAGGCGAAACCAAACAGCATCCCTATTAAACAAAATGATATCTTTCACTTTTCTCTATCTATGGACATAAAATTCCCTAATATTTATCAAATTTTACAATCTCTACAATTAATTTAAATTCAGTTTGATAAAAATTATACTGCCAACTTAAACGCACAGCCTGCCTACAACCCCATTGTCAAAGGAATTATTAAAATTATAGAAAATACCAGCGATATTGATGGTTGAATTTAATAAAATGACTGTATTCACCGTCTTGCAACGGAGTGTATGTATGTATTTATTAATCAAACAAATTCTTAAGAATCATCACCTTAATTTGGTCATTTCATTTTTATAATTTATTTGTGAGATATTTTCAGATTTTTCCTTTAATCATCTAACTGCAAAAACCAAGAAGCCGTGAATTACGAATTAACTTCTAGCAATTTTTAATTTCAATTTGCGAAATATTTAGTGGTTGAATTCCAAATATTAATCACCCCTTCGTCGTGCAACTAAACATCATTCATAATCAAACAAAACCCTTTATAAATAACTTTTATTCGATCATTTTAAATGTCTATCAATCAAATGAAAAAAATTAAATAATGAAAAATCGGAATAAATATATGCTATTAAGTACTCTTAAAGCGAGTACTTCCTGGAAACGTATCTTTCAATAAGACATTGGGATTAACTAAAAAAACACAATTCCACATCATTTGCAGAAATGTATTACGGCTAATTTCATGACAAGTAATCCAAAATCTGATTACTCTCTTTTACATAATTAGCATAATGCCGTACTTGAGGCAAAACGAAACCTTAAAAGCCTCCAAAGTAGACATAATTCTGTATAAACACATTTTCGACATTCGGCTCTCAGTCTTCACATCTCGAATTGTGTTGAGGAGACATGCGGGACTATGAATAATAAGGGCATAATTTATGTTATATTTGTACAGAGAAATTAAAATTTACATAACATTTATTTAAATGAAATATTTTCATGAAAACATTTAAAGACTTGTTAATGAACAAATAGAAAAGTTTATTTATTAAAAGACAGAATAAATTAAGATATATTATATACAGACGGATTAAAAATCAATTTTTCATTCAAGTCAATGAGTTTTTAATGGCTAGATGTTTCATTAAGGGTGGTGGGCCTAGACAACCGCAATACCCTTATAAGCAATGTGTCGTAATGTTTTACCAAGTTATCTAAATATCCAAACTTAATAGAAAGTTAATTTATCATTTATAATTACAGTAGAAGCCGCTTATTAAAGCCACGGTTAATACAGATAATTCAGCCAAAATATTTCGGAACAGATCGGCAGCATTTGAATGCTTTGGATCTATTGCTTAATGCGATCAGCCACTTCTCTTTATTTGACCATGTTGGGATCAAAATTACTACTACAAGGAGTCGAGAGAAAAAGTGCAAATGAAGACAACTCCGTCTTTTATGTAATTTTTATTAACACCAACAGCATGTTCACCATGTCAGGAGTCGCAAGCCATGTGTTTATTTAATCGACTGAAAGAGTGAAGAGAAAAGGAAAAACCCGGAAAAAAATCTTCTCTTTACTTGCTTGTATTTGCCGATGAAAAATTTAAGAATTTATTAATCGTCAAAAATTTGATGACAATGCATTAATGCGGTTATTGATTTTTATGCACATCAATACATACATAATAGTTATTTATACAACTAGGTCGATAAGATAAGTCATTATTAAACACAAGGGTTGTTTTAATCCACGAGCGTAGCGAGTGTCCGAGTGTTTAATAATGCTTATCGACCGGGTTTTATACAAAATTTTATGAATTTTTTTTAATAAATTTACACAAAAACATAAAAATAATCGTTTAATTAAAAAGTTGGTTAAGCGGATGTAAATTAAAATTTTTAAATATTTTGCATCCCTCTCTTACTCATAGCCGCAAGGTGTAGTTTAAAAATTTCCGATAAGTGGTTTATTTTTTTAAAAAAATCGTGAATACTGGCAAATCACAGCTAAGCCACGCCCAAATAAATTTGATGGATTTTCTTTAATAATAATGAAAAGCATCTGCGCTATAATAACGACTTTGACAGAATAAATTTGAGTGTCATAATATCAATTTTAAGCTACAAAAATGCTTTGTTATTAATATTTTTAAACACTAAAAACTCATATCCCAACTTCGTTTGTACTTTTAAAATCAAATGTTCTTCTCTTATTCTCTTTAACTGTTTTTTATCAATGTTTCTTTGTGAATTACAAAAACTACAACATCGATTTTTAATTGACAAATAATTGAAAATATTGAAAAANTTTAAATCCATTTCTTTCGTTTTGGAATAAATGTTCAAAGTTGTTTGTTAGACAAGACGCAATGCATGTACATATCAAATTTTGACGATTAATAAATTCTTAAATTTTTCTAGATATACTGTAATTAAGCAATTATTGATTAATAAATACAGTCTTTCAAGCACTTGTGAATATTTATACATTTGTACAAATCTTGGCCTAGAGAACACGTTCTAGCTGTAATATCATAAACAACCGGTTACTGCGGACAAATAATTCCGGTCCTGGAGTGGCTTTAATAAACGACTTCTATTGAAGTTTAAAATGTCGTTATTATCGTTAATATCAAAGAATTAAATTTCCATTACTTTAGTTTACTTGTTTTGGTTGTTGAAATTCCTTTTATAAAAGGTAGTCAGGATTCCCATCCCAGTGCTAAAAAGCGAGTTTATCTATAACTGCCAAATGGGTTTTAGGTCTACCCCATCTGCAACAATTATTATATTACAAAATATATTTTCTTTTCTACGTACATATTCGTAAAGTTATATTTTTTATTTTCATTATATTAAATTTCGAATAACTATTAATGGCATAATTTAATTATTAGATTGATTTTCCAAGCTTTTGAGTAAAAGCTCTCTAACTGTCTTGTATACAATAGAATATTATTAAACCAATTTAACCACTTAATCAGAATGCCGAAAGGGTTTTGCGGAGGCTTTTCAGGATAATCACGCTAACCATCTTGAACGCTTTTCATAAAACAATAAACAAATGGCCCGAAATCCTGTCAAAACTTCCCATTCACGAAATCCCGATTAAGATCATCTTAAATACCATAGGCAATTTAATGTAGGTCAATGGCCAAATCTACGAATTTTGGTATGCAAACTAGCGTTGGTGGACGTGCTTGGAAACCAGAACATTTGTCCTTGTCATGTTTAAGGAAATTCCTGAATTACACTTTGAGACTTATTAAAGGGAAAAGTAGAGTAAACAAATAAATACAGTGGAATCCAAATGACGTTCAAATTGAAGGAAATTGCTTTATTGAGACAGACATTCCCTGCAAGATGTGTGTTTATTGCATTTGCGGATGTCAATAAAGTGAGGGATCTCTCTCCCCCCAGAAAATCTTATTCAAATGTCAGGGATGACATTTTGTCGAACAATTTTGCCGATTGCTACAAAAGTTTGCCGTTAAGTTCCATGAAATAGGGTTGTACACTTCAAGTTTGCTAAGTGCTACGTGATTTCACAATCAGCTCCCCAAGATTTCATTTGAACTTGACCTAGTCCTTTTGTTTCCACCATACCTTTAAGTGAAATTAAATATATTAAAATAGAAGCCACTTTATTGAATCATTTAAAATTGAAACATCCCGCCTAAAATATTGGCATTTCAATATTTTAGCGGATATACATAAGAATCAATCGCTTTTGTGAAACATTCAGAAATCAGATATCTAATGTATAAATTATTTAATTTGATCAAAATATCAGATTTAAATTTTGAAATTATGATTTACTATATAATAGCTAGGAAAATTTAGATTTAATAAATTAAAGACTAATAATTATCTATTTATAATTATTCGTTTTGTGATTATTATTTGATTAAATACGTTTACAAGATATAATCTCCCGGTCCTTAATTCTCGAATAACTAGTGTCGACAATCTGACAGATTTTCAAAGCTTGGATGCATAAATTCGAAGGAATAAACCGGATCTTTCTATAATACTAGTAATTTACTACCATACAATAAATGGATACAGATAAAAGTTATGAAACGCATGGTCTTCTTTGTAGAATGTGTGTTCTGTTGTCAAAAACAGTTTTACTTTAACCTCGTATGTAAAGTAAAAAGTGTCTTTTTTAGAGTGATTCTGGTTTTAAAGATTGCTAAAAGGCTAACCACTTTAAAATTTACTTAAAATTATTACAGACAACCTGCTTCTGATTAAAATTGGAAATTTTAGGTCTAGGTGGCGCAATGTTTAAAGCGTTGCACAGAATTCAACTCTAGAGGGCCCCGGTTCAAGTCCTGATCAAACCGTAATTTTTTTCTTTCTAATTTCATTACACGTTTTCATTAACAACATTCTAAAATTTAAATTTGTTTAAAATAAATTTAACAACAAAATAATACCCCTGCCTAAAAGGTCGTACAACCACAACAAGCGTCGTCAATGCTGTTCGTTCGACCAGATAGGTTTTTTAGAAGAAGTATTTGCGAAGAAAATGTTTTCATTTTTTTCGAACAACCAATTCAACCAATTGTCGATTGTTTTTTTTTATTTATGATATAATATATAAATCTAATTAATAATCTTTAAATGAAAATTACAAACTTTTTTACATGAATCGTTATTAGAATTAGAGAAGGTGTATCCTAACTAAAATTTTTAATAACTGCAACTGTTTTCAAATTATATTACTGTGTCACTATAAATCCACAAATTATTATTATCCTAATTGTATTGGAATAATTGCAAAAAAATGTTTGTGAAAGTATTATCTTTGATTTGTATTTAATCACTAATTTGACAGAAAGGGTGAAACCAAGGGAAGTACGATGAAAAAAACCAAATTTATACTTACAGTCATGACTAAGAGCGGTGTGATGTAGAGCAGGCCAAAGTTGATCATGTCAAAGAGTTTGGAGTCGTAAAGCTTGCGATTAGGGATGCAAATAGTTTCGGAGCTGGAGCCCAGGTCGTTGGTCATTGTGTGGACGTACATGAATTTGGGCAGCGAGTAAATGGCCGACGTGATCCAAACGCCGACAATCACCATCTGGAAGAAGACATTTCGGTCAGGCTTTTAGCATCTTTTTCACTTTTCCCTTTATTTTTGCGCACACGGCGGCTATCTCTTTTGACAAAAACACACGCAACAGGGGGGCAAAAACCGAAAGACCAACTTTTGCCCGAGTAGAAAATTCTACGGGATGATGCCCAACGATCCACTAGAGATTTGCCAAACAGCTTAACTTGGACGTAAACATTCATTTTTCGCTCCAACACTCGCCAAAGAGCCAAATCGCTTGAGTACAATTTTATAAATTGAATCGAACTTTGTTAACTAATCGTAAATAGTGCACAGTGGTGGGCAACTACTTTTAAGGAAAACTAAATAATAAATAGAAGAAAAAACAAGGAAAACTTTGTCTTTGTATAAAATGTAATTAAACCGTAGACTCATATGCTCGAAACAATGCATTAGCCAAAGTTTGTTATTCATAGAAACACGTGCTTCCTTTCAAACAACGATTAAAATGTAATTTTATTCAAATATAGTGAAATATACTTTCCAAATTACTGTACCAATTATAATAAATCATTCTTACAATTTGTTTTAAATGGGATGGTTTATTTTTGCAATCAATTGATGAATTCAAATTTCGTACTTGACATACTGACAACTATAAACTGTATTTTCTGTCTTTGTTTTGTTTACTCGTATTAAAACAAAAATTATTAGAGTTAACATTGGTAAAACTAAGTGTTCTTTGAACTATTTCCAAATTTATCAAAGTAAAAATTTGTAATCGTTTTTTTGTTGCAATAATCATAATTTTGTTAATCCTATATAACTTACTCATAATATATATTCAAATAAGGATTAAGTGTATTTTAAGAAGATAACGAAGAAACAGTTTCCTTGGATATAACAACCATTTATTATTGTGAAAAAGAATAACAATTATTTTTATAAATTTTGGCTAAATATAATTGATATTAGAGTATAATGTGACAAACTATCTCCAATAAAAGTATTTGTAGTGACTATTTTGTGACGGAATGAAATACCTCTCGGCGTTTCTGTGAAGAGTTTGACAACTCTTCATTTTCATTCTTCAACGCTCGAGAGTGCGATTATAAAATTATAATTTATCCAAAGCCGCTCAACCTTGTATAAGTTGTCCGGAGTTTAGGTGACGTCATCAGCCGGTAGAAAAATGCATGTATCAATCTGATTGGTGTTTTTTTATTGTTAAAATGAAGACTAGACAGATGTATATTGTTATCTAGATTCTATCTTGTACCGAATTTAGCACTATATACTTAAAATTTCAATACTTTTTGACTGAATTGTTTGAGAGAATTTTTGCGTTTTTTTCGCATTTCGGCACAAAATAAGTGATATTCAACTTATTAGACCCAAAACTTGTTGTCAGAAGTAGTTATTACGCGTATTTAATCACTTTAAAAGTCATTTGTTACAATATTATCTCTAATTTTTTTGCATACCAAATCAAAACAATGGATGATATTCGGCAGACGACGTTTCACTAATAGGACCACCACAGATCCATATAACCTTATTGTTAATTGGCGTTGAATTTATTAATATTTTCCTAGCAGCAAAAAAATCAACATCAAACTGTCTGCCAGGCGTTTAACTTTCACGAACGCACATAGGGCTTTTGATTAAATTGATTAGACCGCTTTTCAGGAACCATTAAATATTTCCGATCAATGTGATTGAGAAAGTCGGCGAATGAAAAGATAACGTATTACGATGAAAATTCTTTTCCATACTAAGTATAAAAAAACGTTTTTTTAAACAATAGTCAAAAGATGATGGGCAATGGATGAAGAATTACCTTGATGGCGATTCCACCTAAGCACAGTAAGAAATCGAGTTTTTGGCTGGAAGCGAGCTGTACTCGTCCCCGCCGTGACATGTTTATTCTGGTAAAAAATGTTTGACTTACTTAATCCCAAATAAACCAAATATTTTGTCCAAAATACATAAAGTATTGTATGAAACATGTTCGATTAACTCAAACGATTCAAAAGATATGTTCCTTTCTTGATTTTTATAATTTAGCCTTAGATTATCGTTTTATAACTGATTATTATGATAATATTTTGTTACGATTGTCAAATTTCAATGAAAACGCCTTATTTCAAAGAACAAATCTTTAATTAAAAATCTTTAGCTTTCAAAAATGTACCCAACAAATTTAAAACAATTTCATCTCACATCACTTTATTGTATATTTTAATAAAATATCAACGACAGAGTATCCCTAGAAGGCGTCGCAGGTATTAAAATATTCCTCAATACTAAAGAAATCCAATATAAACGTGGGATCTATTTATTGGAAATTTATTTATTTAACGCAAGCAATTACCAACCACTGTGACCTATTATCTAAGATCTTCGCTATGACTCGTGGCCAGCTCCCCAGGAAATGGTGTTCCGAGCAATTCATAACAATTAATTGTTAATAAAACACCATTTAATTAACATTTGTTTGGCATTCAATTTGGCAAAAATTATATTACACAATTTCCCGTGATTCGATTGAATAAATAACATTGTTTTTGATGATGGTATCGGATCGTGTTTCCATTACCTGTGGACAAATAAGATTGGACAGGATGCCATTACCAACTTACCCTTAGCCGGCGGGATGTCAGAATCTGTTTACAAGTTATCGGATGAATGATGGCAAAGTAGCGCTCCATACAGATGACCACCAGGATGAAAATTGACGCCGTCGAACTGAGGCTGTGCACAAACTGGTACATTTTGCAGAGAAAGTCCCCAAAGACCCAACTGAAACGACGACAATGAGCAATCAAACTTTTTCAATTAGTAATCCCAAGCAATGCCGCCATTTAATTGAAGTATTGTTCCGCATATCGCTCAAAATTGAATGAATTTCTTATTATTAAATGGAGCAGCACGTGCAATTTGCCGTCTGCAATGCGAATTCAAACACGCGCAGACACACACAGAGGGATACATAACAATGGAAGAAAGAGGAAAAGAATCAACTTTCCAAAGAACGACGTCAAGTTTTGACGAGCAAACGTTTAGCTCTGAGCAAACTTTTTAAACTTTGATATTAGTTGCTATTGCTATATTCAATGACGACTCCAGAAAAAAGAACATTCATCAAATGAATCAAATCAAATTAAGAGATCCCATTGTGTACAGCATAGGGTGCTTTTAATATAATAATAATTCTTATATTTATTGCCATATAAATGAAATATCACAATCGACTACTTTCCACAACTAATTTCATATAAATAAGTTATAATTTAATATCCTGCTTTTGCAGAAAATGCAGAAAAATCATCACTTTCTGTGGATGATTTAGAAACTATTTGCATTGTTTCATTTGAAAGGTAATGATATTTTAAAAATGAAAACCTATCACATGAAACATAATTCACCATAATGTACTAAATCAATGAATGATATTTTCAAATTTTCATAATAACCCTCACAACTTGTTCCCATGTTTTCTTTGGTCCATGATTAAATAATTATTCATACTAACTGCCCGTATTACTAATTGTGAACCTCTCCTTAAAGTGGCAAGGCCTATACTGCCCTATGTGTGCGGTGCTGAATAACGGGTCGTAAAACACTGATATCCTTTTCTATCCAAACGATCCCCAGATTATTTAAAGAAACTATTTTAAGGATAGCAATAAGTTAGTTAGGGTCAGAATGGCTGATAGGTAAGGAGAGCTAGGGCAAATTATGTGGAGGGGCGTATAGCTGTCCACCATACACCTAATGACACGTTTTTGTACACCTGGACAATTATTTTATTCATATATTTTATATGTGAATAAGGGCTATAATCCTCGAATGGGTTCTGCGCCCACCAACCAATAACCAATTTTAATAATAAACTCTTATTACTTGATTAAATTCAATTTTGCAATATTGTATAATGCAATTAGCATAAAAGAATCAAGACAATAGCCAACACCTTCCTTTCGAATTATTAATTTATTTCGTATGGAATATGGTACATTATACGAGAGTTTTCTCACAATAAATCGGTCTTCGAACCGAATGTTGATATCCCAAAGTGAATAATTTGCCTACACCATTATCCCAAACTGATCCAAATAAGACGAATAGTTTTGTCTTAATCATGAATGAAAGCGGAAGTTTCGGCAGTATTTTGAAGAATGGAAAAAGAGCAATATCGTTTTGCGATTCGATTCTTGATTTTAGAAAAGAATTTCCATAGCGAAATAAATGATACTTTAGATATTGCTTATACGAGTAAAAACTCTTTCACAAAACAGGGCAACCAATAAAATTTTTTTAACAAGTTTCATTATGACTACTTTAATACATTGTTTGACGTGGCTTTACTCGTATCATAATCTAAAGACTTTTTTCCTTCATTCACCAACCACAGTGATGAACAATTGATTAGTGGACTGCACCTGACAAATGTGTTTCTAAGTAAGGGAATACTGCCCAAAGAGAGTATGATTGATACTGATTACCAAAATTATGCTAAACAGAAAATAAGGCTTAGCTAAGCCGAATTTTCAAGATTCGACTCCGTGTCTCAAATTGTTTAAATAGGAGCACCGCTACACAGCAAAGCCCTATAACTTAATAACGTTCATTTCGTATTCATTCCCACTTGTTAATTTATTTTTGGAGGTGGTTTAACCCGGTGCGAATCCGTGGATAACCTAGGGAACTCGCGTCCAAGGAATCTTCCCCCAAGTGGGGCGGCTGTCCCCAGGGCTGTCAAAATCCTTTACGGATCTCAAATGTGTTAAGACTCCACCTTCCAGCGCAAAAAAAAATTTGTGTATCAAAATAAAATGAATTTATTTGACGGAGAAAAGAATTGCTCTTTAATTACGACTTTACCAGTTCACACCTATTCCCTTATCATGGCAAAATTAGTCGAATTAGACTATAAAATTTTTCATTTTCTATATTCTTTAGACATGACCCAATCAAACTATTTTCAGCATCCAAACTTGATAAAATCACACGCTGGACTGAATTCTGGTTCGAATGAGCAGAATTTGGAAGTAAAAAGGCCTATTTTACATATTAAATTTTATATAAATATGAATTGAGCTAAAGGATACCATATTCAAAAATAAAACTTAACAACAGTTCTAATTCTGTTCGTTGTGTAATATGATTCCATATCGTCTGACACTCATTTAACGTTCATTTACATTTTTGCGAAACTCAATTTATTTACATAATTTCTAAGAAATCTTCGCCAAATCGCGAAACATTTTCTAATTTCGTTAGTTTCAATAAAATTTCGGAGATTGATTCTTGGTCGGATTTTCTTGTGATACTTTCAATTTAATGTCAGGAGTCTAGAATGAATTTCAGATATTATAATAAAATAAGATTAAAATTGAACGAGATAATTAAAAAAATGATTCAGTAGGCCATCCTATACTTTTACAAATTGAATTTTTCAATTAGAAAAAAAGCAGAAAATCACGCTTATTTCATAAATGTCCAGGGAGCCTTAATCCCAGAACAAAATCCTAACACCGGCCTTAGGATTACGGACGCATTAAGGAATTGTATTAGCCACTAAAAATCATCCCAAAAAATTTCAAGCACGTCATTTTCGCTATAAATCCCGCTTGTAAACCTTTCCACGACAAATACACAAACGGAATTATTATAAGCCGGGGCACGTGCTTGCCTTTTTTCACCAGAAATGCCTAAGACTCTTAATAGAAAATGCTTTTATAATAATTTTCACATTCAGTTTTCTTTCCATTTCGATTGCTTCAATAAGTGTTTTATGCGTCTGAAATGAGACCTAGAGTATTATGTGAGTGTAAACACCTCACTTCACATGTGTTTGAATTACGTTTATTTTTCGGAATTGGGACACATTTTAAATGACACATTTTGGGCACGAACACGGAAGTTACATTCAAAGGTAAAAAACGGAAATCTCCTAGAGAGGAATTATTGTGAAATTTTGCAGGCTTGTACAAATGACAAGAAAAGACTTAAGTGTCTTAAAAGGGTTTAAGAAAATTTCTCATTCTGGTGAGGTATTTAATTGTATTTCGTTTTAGGGCAATTTATGTTGATGTAATTTTCTACAATAATCAGATTTACCAAGTAATTTTAAAAAAATTCCATTATTCAAACTGAATTATAATCAAATACTAAGAATACACTGGAAAGCCGTTATCACAATATATTGTTACGAGCCATCCACAATAAAATTTTCTAGTTGACTTTTAACGCGCTAGATTGCGCTTATTAAATTGTAATTCTTTAGTTTTATCCTAGTGGCAAATAAACTCTCATCAAACTGTCCGCGCGTATTTAATTTACAAGAAAGCACACGCAGAAAAAAAAACCATTAAGATTTCAGATCGATGTGATCAAGAACATCGGCGACTTAAAAAAAGTAACGTTATTCGATAAAAATTCTTGACCGAAACGAAAGTATATAGAATCCGAGTTTTTGATTCTCCTAGCCATCAGTATCATGTCATTTCAGGATTTAGTTCACTTTTATGTTTGAATCTTTAAATAATAATTCTGATTTTATTCAAAAAATAATTTAAGAAATTTATTAAATAAATACACCGACATCTATTGGAATCTTAATTTTTGAATTATAAAACTCTCATTTCTGATAAACATTCGTAAATTGTAATTGTGTGTTCGACTAGATTTAAGAAATCGAGAATGATGCAATTCATCAATCTCTTGATTAATGATCTTTCATTAAGTATATGAGTATCTAGCCCGAAATAGATGCAGAGAACATTGGAGGTTAACTTATATGTTTATTATTTTTTCTAATAAAAATTCTATATTTTACCGATTATTATTTCGTTTTTTAATAACAAAACAAGTGAAAACTTTACATAATTGATTGTTGATCATTTAACTAAATATATCTTTTACGTTCTATAACTAGGTTTCGTTCCATTCGGAACATAGGGAAGGAACTTCCAAAGAGGTCTATTTTTGGTCATGAACCTAATCAAGTCAACCAGGTATTACCTCCACCTACACCGATCATATAGCCAATCCAACACCACTTTCTCTGTATAATGACAGTGTCAATTCGTATTACATTACAGTCGCCAAAGTTCTTCGTTCGACTCTTTATTTGCCCAGAAAATTCATTTAGTAGTAAAATTATTTTAAGTCTAAGGCTTAATACCATTATTATTGTTAAAACAAAGAGGATAAGAAAATGGAAATTTCGTGAAACCTTTCTTTTCAGATCTATTAGAACTTAAGAATGTTTAAAAGTTTCGAAAATTTTTTTGTAATCATAATAATAACTGAAATAATCCAGTTGTTTGCAAATTATACTTGAATTCTACTTGAAAAACAAAATGAATTTCCATGAGAAACGAAAATTTATGATTCATACCGAAAGTTATTTTATATAACTTATAAAACTAAAAAATCTGCAAGTAATTGAAAACTAAATAGAAAACTTAATTATTATACAGATATTAATAACCAGTCCTCAAATACACAAACCAAAATAAAGTCAATGGCATTAAAATAATTGATGATATAATACTAGGATCTATGCTAATTTGTTCGGTCCATTAATTAATTAGGGCGAACAGTTTTAATTAATTATAACTAAACATATTAGAAGCATTTCAATGAATGAATTGTCGATTGAAATTTAAATGTAATAATATGTTACTGTACATGACATATTTTCTATTTTTTGCTTAACCAATTTGGGTATTGAAACAAAATGAATACAAATCCCAAAAGGATAAAAAAGGCATGAAAGCAACTTTTCAGACAACAAAGCTTTGTGGTTTGAACTGACAAAAAGGTCTGACCACAAGTCCAATAAAATCCCAATCGTTTATTATAACATTAAACTTTTCGACAAATTGTATAAAATGTAAAAGAATCACAAACTATGCAAAACCGAATTCATTCTATTTGTGTTTTTTTGTGTTTTCTTATTTGAATTGAAATCAAACTGAATCCACTTCGAATTTTAAAAAATTTGTAAATATAAATTAAATACAATTAATATTTGTTTTCAAATGATAAGAACGTGAAAGTTCACTTTCATAAAAATGAATTTGTTAATTAGATTTATAATTATAAATTTAAAATCAAAATACCCAATTAAATGCCATGACATAAATGGAAATGCATAATTTTTATATTTAATTTTATTTTCTGTAATTTAATATGACCATTTTATTTCATGTATCCCTCAAAACGATCAGAAAGTGGCCAACTTTAGAAATCCCGTGAATTTATTTACCTAAATGAGTGTCCTTTACTGAAACACCTTGAATAATTAAAATAGGCATTTTTCAAATAAATTCTTTAAAGGAAACCCTTTCCGATTTAATTTAAAATAAAAGTCATGATTTTAAGTATTTTTTCGAAAAAATCAAATTTAATATAAACTTTTATATCAATGTTTAAAAACTAGACATTATTAATAATATTCAAAAGTGATCTTCCGCAATACTTAAAAACGAGAGTATTCAATGAATGTGCCAGTCTTAACATATGGATCAGAATCATGGAGTTTGACGGAAACCGCAATGACGAAACTAAAAAGAACACAGCGATCGATAGAAAGATCAATGATTGGAGTAACGCTAAAGGCACGTTCACACTGGAACGGGGCGTTCCCGTATCAGAGGCTGTAAAAAGAGAACGAATTTTTAATCGCCAAAAAACACTTTTTCCGAACTGATTTAGTTAAATTAAAAAATACCACTGCGGATGTGGAAATTTCCTAATGAAGCCGTAAAATGTTTCCTCCTTCTCCATTTCTTCTTCTTTTCTCTTTTTGGCGCGAAGAAATTCCATTGGCTGATCACCNTAGACCACCTGTTTTTCTGGACGGGAACGCCCCGTTCCAGTGTGAACGGGACAGAAAGAGATATTCGTGGATTAAAGCTAAGACGGAAGTTATCGATATTGCGGCAAAGATTGCCAAACTAAAGTGGCAATGGGCTGGACACGTTGTCCGACTAACTGACAACCGCTGACGACGGAGTGGAGACCACGAACGGGCAAAAGAAACACTGGACGCCCGAAAACAAGATGGAGTGACGACATTAAAAGAGAGGCCCACTGTGGGCAAGCTGAAGTCAGAGATAAGTGGCGACGCATAGAGGAGGCCTATGTTCAGAGATGGATTGAAATAGGCTGAACATAATGATGATGATGAGCCTTTAAAATCATTCAACAAGTAACAGTTTTTATTTAACGAAAAAGTTTCATAAAAAAAATTTAACCTTAAAAAATATAGAAAACTCTATAGTGCTAAACCTTCTTGAAGTATTGGAATTTTGCTGGAACTCAAATTATTTTTGCACACGATGCCAATGCAAATAAAAAGATTAAAATTAAAATTTTGGTAAAATTCAAATTTTAAGAAGGTTCACTATAAAATTTGATAACTGCCAATATTTTATTGATGACACATTTTCCGGATTCTATGTGCACAGTATTTTAAAGAAAAAAGTTCTATTTGAAATTTAATTCAAATTTTAGTATAAAAATTTCCCACCAGGGCCGTGGTTCTATAAGATCGCGATTAATTTCCACGTTCGCATGGCGATAACCTTTACATAGAAAAACATTTCCATTACTGCAACCAGCGGAATCATTTCATATTTCAGGTNGTTCTATTTGAAATTTAATTCAAATTTTAGTATAAAAATTTCCCACCAGGGCCGTGGTTCTATAAGATCGCGATTAATTTCCACGTTCGCATGGCGATAACCTTTACATAGAAAAACATTTCCATTACTGCAACCAGCGGA
>JXOV01012942.1:1712-18044 GCA_001014945.1 Clogmia albipunctata
TTCATTATAATGAGAAGTATTAGGAAAATTTCGACTTCGATATTGTCTTGCCTTCAGGACTGACGATGAGTTGAGTTCTTATAATGTCTGGGCATTTTGGCTATCTATAGACAAAATATTTCCGTCTAAATTAAATATGTCCATATGTCGTTCTGACAGAAAAATGTTTTTTAAAAAAATATAAATAGGATTCTATTTCTAGAAAATCTTATTTTTAGACAAAGATGAATCCTTAATGGATAAAATAAGCACCAGGATAATATGTAAATTAGCAAAACTCTTCCAGTATGTTCAATTGAACTGAATGTAAATAAAAACTCATTTCGCTGGAAAAAATTCTGAGAGCAATTTGGAAAAGATGTCAAATTTCCAACTGTCAGTTTTTTTATCAATTCAGCCCCAGCCTAGAGATATGATAATAAGCGATATTAATAAGGTTTCAAAATTAAAAGCATTCCAATTTACTACACCTTTCAATTTATTATTTACAGCTCTTCTTAAAAAAGTATGGAGTCTTTCGCAAGTTTACCCTATTACAAGGCATTTTGTAATAAATAATATTTATTTTTGGAAATTGTTGAAAAAGAAACACATGTTCCTAATCATTGATTGCTAAATATTTAAGTGAAAAATGAAATCTTCTAGTTTTTATTCTACTATCGTCATTTGTGAAGGTTTGCTTATAAGATTCAGTTGGTTGTTAAACTTTATAACTAAAAATGAATATAATATACTATTACATGTTAGTGGTTTTAACTACTTTTGTGTCCATTGAACCAAGAATTCAAATTGGATCTTGTCCTCAAATCGAAAATATTTTTCCTGATTCTCTGAGCGACGAAAGAAGTGAAAGTAAATTATTCTTCATTCCTTTTGATGAATTCGAAACGGACTTTGACTTTTTTATAACATCAGTTGATATGGGTTTTGATATTTATATAAATGATTTTGTGAAGACTTTCAAGATCAATTTTAATTGTGAAATACTTCAAGGATTTCAAATGGATTTATCAACCAGCAAATATGAAGTACTTCAATTTAATAAAGAGGATCCTATGAACGATATTATCTCCTGCAGTTTGGAACTACCTTTTAATTTGTCCTATATTTACCAAGATGGATTTTCTATATATTGGGGATGTGCTCAATTAAACGAATCACATTACAATGAAATGCTGTTGGTGACGGAACATAATTATAAAGAGGGATTATTTGATGACACAATGTCCAAAGTTCAAAATATTTTGGATAATGAAACATCCACTTTAAAGAATATTTCTTTGGAATTCACACCATTAAGAACTTGGTCTAACTTATCAGATGAGGAACGATGTGATATCGTCAAATGTCCAGCTTTCAAAACTAAGAATTCAGATGTTATTAAATGTTTGATCCCAGTTCTATTAATCATCATTATTATTACATCTGTGGCTATTTATATTTCTAAATCATAAAAGAACCATTAAAAATATTACATAAAATTTTATAATAAAAAGTTACCACTTAATTAAATATCAATATTACAAACATTTATCAAATCGATTGAAAAAAAATCTAATAACTACGAACTTAAGATGTATTAGCAAAATCTATATTATTGTATATCTTTAAATCAATAAATTAAATCAATGGTATAATAATTCTGTTTTAATTTTTTTAAGTCCGCTAAAATATCAAAGGCTTGCAACTTATCCTAATTTCAAGTAACGGATATCAGTGTGGGAAATAATACCCTCACAACATTGTGACGCGGTTCGTACAGTTTTAATAAGATGTCAATTCGAACTAAATGGACGCATACGTATAACTATTAACAAACATCTCTTTCAAAGTGTATAGACCTATACTGCCCTAATATGGTGAGCGGTTCAAATAAACGCTTTTATCCTATCCCATCCTATTCTTTTTCTAGGTCGTTTCAATGAATTGAATTATTGTATTGAATTATTTTATCGTTTTTCGTAACCAAGAAATTTAGTTAGGTTCAGAAATTTTGATTGGTAGGGAGGATTAGGGCCATATACAAGGAGTTGTCCACCATACCTCCAGTGATACGTTACATTGTTGTATCGTTACAATTATCATATCCATATATTTAAATATGATTATGGGCTATAACCCCAGCGGGGTTAATTCATCACAATGATAAAAAAAGCCAATTATTTTTAATTTTCATGAAAATTTCTCTACTGATAGCGCATATAATTCTAAAACCGAATAACACAACGCTTTTGAAACATATCCCTTTTTTATTCTACTCGTAGTTCTACATTTACAATTGCTATTATATATTTTTTTCTAAATATAATATATAATTATTTTATTTATCTTTTTCCGATTCATAATTGTTTTAAATAAATTAACACAAAAATTTTAAAAAAACATTTGTTTTCTTAAATTCAAATATAAAATTTAAAAAATTTAGTAAATTTAATTAAATTGATAAAAAATAATGTTTTCCCTCACATTGAAAACTCCATTTGAAAACCTGTCTGAGGTTGAACAAATAGTATTGACGATACTAGTTGATCCACATTTAAGGCCAAGGATATTATTAGAATACTGTGAGATGTAATCAACTGAGCCAGCCCAGCTCATTTTAATACAGCACCTTTATTATAATAAAATAAATATTTGCTTTTGATGGAAATTTTTATTACCTTTGATATATTATATAATATTGATATTGATATATATATATAATATTATATAATTATGCAGATTTACATAATTATATTTTAAGATTTTGGTACATAATAATACTAATAATTATTTTTATATTGTCTAAATGAAATTAACATTTATCCATAGTTGCACAACTTTTCAAAGAACTCTTTCCAAACATTGAGAAATCATAGCCATGGGAAAAATTCCATCAGATACAAAAATTAGTCAAATTATTTCTAATATTGGTCAATAGTATTTTCTTGTAACTCTACACAACTGTTCAATTTCATAAATGTAGTAATAGTATAATTTTAAGAACACATTCGTTTTACTTTTCATAATGTTTCAGTTTGTTCAAGTCTCTCAAAATCAAAACATGTTAAAGAATATATTCAGAATTTTCTTATATTTAAGAAGTTTTGTTGTTATAATATCTCGAATTCAAACTGGAAACTGTCCTCACTTGGAAAGTTCTTTCTCACTACATGATAATGAGCCAAGAACTGACGTTAAAGTATTTCATATACCTTTTTCTGAATACAGACCAGAATATTTGTTTCATCTATTAGTAATTGAACAGTTTTATATGAAAATTCAATTTGACGACAAACATATAACTTTTTACGATCTCAATTTGGATATCAATAAATGTAAAGCAAAACAGGAGTTGTTTTACAATTCATCGCAAACGTTTCAAATTATAAATAAAAAAAAGGAATTGTTAGCAACAACAACTGTGGATTGTATTTATGACTTGCCATTTGATTTGGCTACTATTTATTTTAAAGATATTTCATTATTTTGGGGATGTTTTCAATTAAATGACTCGCATTTCGATGAAATGCTTATGATTCTAAAACTCTCGTGTCTTTGCACAAGTGAACTTAACCTGAACGAAATAATGCCCTTAGTTGAGAAACTCTTGGAAAACAAAACATCTATTTTAAAAAACATTAACTATAATCTGCCTCAGAGTCCTGCAAAAAATCTTTACACCGACGTAACAATTAATAATTTGTGTGAACAATTCAAATGTCCAAAATTGTTTAAATCCACTAAAAAGGATTTCCTTACAATAGGAATTCCCTTTTCACTTTGTATTGTCGTTGTTATTATTGTGGCCTATGCGGTTTATAAATGAATGTACGAGTTTGAACAGATGTCTTAGATAAGTTCCCATGAGGAAAAAGGAGCCTATATATTATATTTGTGAATTTTACCTAAGCCACTAAAATGAGTAAACTTAAAATAAGTCACAGTTAATGAAAATTTTAAGAACACTTGAAGATTTTGAAGAAATAACGTTAACAAAACAACATGTACAACAACTTAAATATTTATATAGCACAAAAAAAAGAAAAAAAAGAAAAAAAATTGTTGTCTAGTTTTCTAGTCCAATTAAAGCAAAGATAAAAATTAAAAATATTGCGATAATTCTAATCGTCCTTAAAACAATATTAAAATCCATGTAATAAATAAAAAATATAATATGTTGCACAAAATACGTATTTTTTAATTATGATCACTGTGAATAGAAACTTTTACAAGTATTACCATTCCTTGTTAACAGAATTGTATTGTACCCTCTAAAATTTCTCGGGATTTCGACACATAAAATGTATATGGTATTATTTGCAAAACACCTCACAATGAAATATTGTTTTATGCAATACACAATTTTTTTAAAAAGCAGGTAACATTAAAAAATTCTAGTGCTAAACCGTATCGAAAGACAACGTAAAGAAATAATAATATTAAAATTATATTTGTTACACAAAACCAATACTAATGAAAATAAATGGATTTCATTTAAATTTTTGGAAAAACTCAAATTTTAAGAAGGTTCACTATAAGATCTGATAACTGCCATTATTTTATTAATGACACATCTTCCGGATCCTATGTGCACAGTATTTTAAGGACAAAATTTAATTAACACGTGAAAGTGAGTTAAAAAATTTTCCACTTGATGGCGAACGTGTCAATTTGGTAATTTCCAGACACAATACTTTTAAAACGAAAAGAAGGTAAGGTTACGCCGTCAGACGCAGTAAACACAGCAGCTTTTGTATGAAATTAACATGTTGTGCTTCTGGCTGGCGCGGCGCGCTATTACTATTTCACAATTGTAAATACATATTATAAATCTGTTTAATATTTGTTATGAATTTTAGTAACAAAATAATTATAATTATTTTATTATCTTATACATATCTATATCTTATAGATATGTATAAGGCATTAAATCACTAGGGTGTTTTAAGTCACGAACGTATCGAGCGTTTTTTTAATGCCCTTATGTTTAATAATGCTTAAAATCCATTCGTTTTGTACAAAATTTTATGTATAATTAAATAAATTAAAATAAAAATTTTAAAAAAATTGTTGTCTTAAATTTTAATAAAAAATATATTACGCTCAATCACATTATATTAGTTTTTTTTTCTTTTAATTTTACGGAAATATGGAGAAAGTCAAAATCTTTTTTTGCTTACTTTCATTTAAGAAATATCACGCTTTAAACACAAATGCATTAAATAATATAATGGCACTCTATTTCTTCTGCTAAAGTCACTTTCATAAAACAAATGCATTAAAGAATACTTTAAAGCACATCCGATTAAAAAATTCACGAATCAATCAAATTTCTGTGAAATTTATTTATGAATTTCGACTACCTAAACTTTGTACAAGATAAAATTCTATCTCTATAACTCCGAAAATGTGTGAAAGTGAAATGAAACATTTAAATATGGATTTGAAGTAAAGGTAATATTTTTAGATTTTTGTCTCAATTTATTTTTTAAAAAATATTTATTTGAACACTCAGAGTGCTTAATAATATCTTATTTAATACCTAGTTGTAAAAATAACTATTAAACTTTTATCGAAATTTTAATTAGTTTTGGGAAATACAATTCGTTTACAAAAAAAATCCCTTTTCTTCAAAACCAACAATTTTATATGAATTCTTTTAATAAATGTTTCTCTAAATTCTCCGAAAAGCTCAACTTTTCGCAATAATTAATAAAATAAAATGAGTTCTAACTATATATCTTTAATTTAAAAATATACCCGATGCTAATTTATAATAAATGAAACCAACTTGTTTGCGTGATTCATTATATATCTGCAAATACGAATATGTATTTGAATGAAATGTTTTATCGCAATCAGCATGACTGCTGCAGCTAAATGAATTTGAATTGAATAGGGATCGGGATGAATTATGCAATTGGGCTGTAATTCGAGATCGGATAAATAGCAATTAAATTAGTGCACCTAATGCCCCCCATTAGCAATTTATGATTGGACTAATTACCCGAATAATTGCGGATTGAATTCCTTCATTATGTTGGGCAACGTCAAATGGGAACGCCACGTCCCCTGTCCGCCAATAGACCAGGATAAGCCGCGGTTTTCCACCAGCACTTCCCACAGAGCCACCGAATTCGCTGCAGTGGCGCTCGTTAGCGAGTCCCCAACGGCCGCAATTATATCAATGTCACCTTTACTTGTCCAAATAGACAATTGGGAGAAAGAGAGACGGATTTATATTAGGTGTCTACGCATCAAATTAAAATCAATGATAAAACACATAATTAAATCAATATAATACAACTCATAATATTCGAAGGAAATGCAATTTTATTGTCGATTGGTTAAGGACTATTTAAAGCAAAAGTTTAATTAGCACAAATACTTTTTAACATCATATTATTGAAATAATTATAAAACAATTCTCAATCGTTTATATATAAGGGAACCAATATGTCAGGTACAAAATTTGAATAAATCAACTGATTACAAAAACGGGACCAACAAAGGTTAACACATTTATTTCTGCAAATGAAATACTATTATAATAATAATCAATCTTTGAGCAATTTTGTATCGAAAAGTAGTCTGTTTTTAACGCAAATTGGTTCTGTAACGGTTTACTTTACAGCACGCGTGTGGTAATGTTTCGAAATTTTCACGCATTTTAGTCACCAATTTAATGAAATTACATATTGTTATCAAAACCAAATTATTTAAATATTTTAATATGAAAATCTCGTTGTGAGTTGTTGTTGCACAATTTTAAAAATCCGGTGTAAACGGTTTTATTATTCATAGATTAACTTGTATTTTTTAGATTTACACATAAAAGCGTTCAATACACATGTGAAATAGGTTATTACAGCACTCATTTACCTATTTTAACTCGCTGTGCTCGACAAAATACATGGTGAATTCGTGCTATATTAATCTGTATTTCACCACTTGTATCGAAATATACCACAAACTTAACCGTTATTTCAAAGTTAATTTAACAGTTTCTTTAGCATTACCCTAATATTTTGGAAGAGGATTTGGGAAATTAATTAAATCCGTTGATTGGCATTGAATAGAGAGCGCTTCTATTAAGCGATTCCAATTGAAACAAATGCCGTGTAATTGCTCTATCATCATTCATACCTGGTCGCAATTTATGGACACTGGACGGGACTGTTTCGCTGCGAAAGCCTTTTGTGTTGCAGGGGAACGGTTGCGAGTCGGTGACTTTTTGCTGCAGAAACTGTCCATTCTGTCGCTCTCCCGTCCCGCCCAAAAGTCGGTTGTAAATCTCTCTGAATCCTCGGTAAAAGGCACGAATCGGATTGGAGGCATCCAGCTGGCTGGTCACAATCTGGTCTTCGAACGTTTGAGTTCCAGTCAGATTTTTTAAAATGTTCCCCTGACGTCGATTTATAATATTCGATCTCACATTCTGCTGTCCTTTAGCAGCAGAAATGAAAACTGCCACACAAATGAAGTGAAAAACTTTCATCCTCTGTCCAATACGTCACACTACTGAATCTGAAACAACAGTAATTAAACATCTGATTCTATTGAAAACACCACAACAACTGACTGAAAAACTTGCAAAACTCAAATCTGCAGATGAAAATGCTGCAACTCTGGAGTTAGACGACAGAGACACCAATTAATTGCACATTTGTCCCGTTCACTTCCAATTCAGATATATCGACTTTAACTTTTTAATTAAACGTCCGTCAATGGGTTAACAGAATTACACTTCTTTCATGGAAAGAAAATTGCTTTAACCTTGCTCCAAGACCACATTTGTTGCAGTTTTTCCACAGTTTTCCACAACAAGTCGAGTTTACTGAACTTATAATTGAAAATTATTTTCCTCGGAGGAGAGAAAAAAAACTAGTCTCCTCGAAGCTTCAATTTTAACTAACTTGTATCAATTGAAACCGAAAGTGATTATCGATAAGTGTAATATCAATTATTAGTGCCAACGATATTCTCTTATGGAAATCATTGCAAATTCAACGAGGGTATGGAAATGTAATTGTTGAGAAACTATTTAGTAAACCGACGGATGATTTATGGGCAACTGGGTTCGGCTGTGACCGAGTATTTATAATACGTGCTTCAATAAGTTTTAAGAGCTGTTTTCTTATTAAATCAGATAATTTATTTGTTTTAACATAGCACTTAAATATCACAGGAAAAATTTCTTGAGGATATTCTTAAGAAATATTAGTTATGAACACCACAAAGCCAAAAAAAAATTTCCTTAGAAATCAAACCTTAATACATTTCGACAGAAGGAAAATAATTTTTATAAAAATAAATTGTCAATTGCCAACAAATATTTGGAAAAAAACGTTAAAAATATATACCAATGAGTTTAATACGGAATTACTTTAAAAATCTATTTCAAACATCAATACAATAAAGCCAAACCCACAAGAAGAGCGCTCTTGTCAATTTCATATAAAAATAATAACGGCGGCCTTACATCGTTCCGTTCTTCTTTTCAAATGTATTTATGACTGTTTCTTCTAAATCAACGTTCACCACCTGGTTGCAGTTTTAGAAATTAAAAATTGACATTTTGTAAATGGCGATTCAAAGTGAATAAAATTTTAAATTGAAATTTTGATCTTAAAATACGGTTGAAACAAGATCCGGAAGATGTGTCCTCAATAAAAATAATGGTAGTTTAGTATATATCGATGCAAGTGTTGAAATAGAGGTTATTACAGCACGAATTTTCCATGTATTTTGACGAGCGCAGAGAGTAAAAATAGGTAAATGAGTGAATAACCCATTTTACAAGTGTATAGAACGCTATTTTGTGTAAATCTAAACAATATCAGTTAATCGAAATTTACTAATAAAACCGTTCACATCAGTTTTTTCAAACAGTGCAACAATAACTCACAACGAAATTTTCATATTAAAATATTCAAATAATAATTTTGATTTTGACAACAATATGTAATTTCATTAAATTGGTGACAAGTAAGACACAGTGTGTTTATTAGAGTGAGGTGGGAATACCCTTAAATTGTAAAGTTACCGTTAACAGTTGGAATTCAAATTAATATAGTTTGTTTCCTCTTAACTCACATTACAGTTAAGCAGATTTATCTCTGATATATACGTAATGTGCCAAAAGTCGAACAAAAAAAGCCAAATTTTATGCAGATGGCTGTTGAAATGGTAATATTAAAATTTTAATACAAGAAACGTTAATTAATTTGCAACATAGCCACGGTCCTATATGACATTTTCTTTCACTAATGAAATAAAAATTCAAAATTTTCACTGAGTGCGATAAAGTGAAACATTACAAAACTCAAATGGATATCGAAAAGATTATGTTTCGATACGGAATTGCACAAAATAGATTTTCTAGTAAACCTTCTTTGAATTTGAATTTTTACACAAATTATAATTTTAAATTAGTGATCTGTGAAGCAGAGATCAACCTTTTTGCGGGTCTTTATTATCTTGCGGTTAATAATGCCTCAACTATTTAACATGCTAAATATCTTATATTTTCACTTTCAAAGTTTCTATTCAAATTAATATTTTAAAAATTATCAGATCATTATTAAAATATTCACAATACATAAGTCATGTTTTACAAAATTTAATTGTTGTTTGAAAAATACATATACATCAACACATATATTATAAAAAACTGTTCCATTTAAATTGTCGTTATAAAAATTCAAGATTTTTGTGTAATTGACATTTACATATTTGTCATTCCAAACAAGATTTAATTTTTTGAAATATGAAACTTCCTAAAACTTATTGAACCACCTGGTAAAGGTAATCTTCAACGATTGGCGAATAAATTAAACACGGCTTGCGTAATTCTATTATTAGATAAATTGTGACCGGCGAAGAATTTCCATTTCATACCAGACGTGATAACAATCTCAATAAATTTAACGGCAAATCGAGTAAGTCAAAGAATCTTGTATTCAAAAGTGGGTCATGAATCACAATTCTAGCCAGGGATAGCTCTTTATCCAGGTGGATTCATGAATTAATTAACAACGTGATTCACAAAAATTCGAACTTTTATTATTTTGTCGAAATCTATTTTTGGAAAAATATTAATATGCATTGGAATTAAACTTTTATTAGAATTATCTCAATCAAATACGTGGCATAATTTAATTTTCGAATTTGCCATGAATTGAAGTGCATTTCTATAAACAAAAATCTATTTTTGTTGGTTCATGAAATTTATTTGATAACTTTCACTGCACTGATTAATACAAATTATAATTAATTGCGTCATATTTTGAGAGGTTCGTTCATTAACTTAAAATTGGCAAGTCTTAAATGGAACGTGAAATCTTAATCAGCTTATTTCTGAAAATCAAAATAAAACAATGCTTAAGTAAGTTTATTAAGCTTTTGTGTAATTCAGTATCGAAGAGTAGCCTCTTTTTAACTCAAATTGGTTCTGAAACGGTTTAATTTGCAGCACGCGTGCGGAATACTTCAACGCATTTTAGTCACCAATTTAATAAAATTACACATAGTTGTCATAACCCAATCTACACATTATTATTGAAATATTTTAAGTTGAGAATTTCGTTCTAAGTTCTTGTTGCACAAATTGAAAATCCGCTGTGATCGAATAACTATTTATTTTTCTGAATTACACAAAATAGCGTTCAATACACAAGTGAAATAGGTTATAACAGCACTCATTTATTTATTTTTACTCGTTGCGATCGTCAAAATACATTGTGAATTCATGCTGTAGTAACCTTTATTTGTATCAAAATATACTATTATATCATTAAAAAATAATTACTTAATTAGAATTATCTCAAACTTAAGTTTTTTGTTGCAGCCTTCACTTAATTAGAAACATCTATCATTGTAACAGAACTTACATCTCCTCCTTAACAGTCTTAACATTAATTTTCTTTATAGTTAAGTATATATAAATATTTTTATTATATGAAATCCGATAACAATTATTTTATATATTTAAATTTTATTCGACCTAATTTATTTTAAGCACATCATATGCTAATTTTCATTCACAATTAAATGTAAATTACACATTTTATTGCACACCTTTACTGAAAACGTATTATTTCGCTTAAATCAATTTGCGACATCGTACTTAATGATGTTATAGCCACGCACAGTAATAGTAAACTAATACGCAAACTTGACAAGTATTTACTTTGAAAATAAAATAGCTAAAGTAGTTAAACCAGATACTGTTCAAATGTTGGAATGTTTTTTATGTTTGCTTAATCATTTATTCACTTTATATACTTTTTCTTCTGTGACATTGAATTTGACCGAAATCAGATTTATCTTATTTAAAAACTGGTAGAAAGGCATTTTTTGCAAACCCACATGCAATAAAGGTTATCAACATCACCATAATTAACCTAATAAATAGTTTTATTTAAAGAAAAAATAACAAACTATAAGATAAAAGCGATTTGCATTACGAGTGATATTATTAGACATGGCTATAACATAGGTTTTGTTAGAGTTTTTTTTTATTTTAAAAGGCGATGGCGAAACCATGGACGAAAATAAATATTAATTTAAAATATTATTACCCATAGCAAAACTACAAGTGTCTTTTTTTTAAATAATGCATTTATTTAGCTTGTAAAAAAAAGTATGTATTTCAAATTATTAATTTGAAAACAATAAGAATTTTTCCAATTTCTTAGGTAATTAAGAGAACATCAAGTAAATTAATTTTAATGATGATAGTGGCACTATAACCCAGGACAGATTGTGGCTTCCAAAATTACGCGCCTCTATTCAAATTGATTCGCTATCGCGTCTCTCCAGTTGTCTCGTGTCCTGCTGCACACCGTCCCTTCATCTGAGACACGGTCGTCCCGATTTTCTCGTTCCATAGGCCCATGCCAGTCTTCTCGCCTCCGATAAAACAGGCGGATTCACGATAAAAAAATTAATTTTAATATTTAACTATACTAATTTATTTATTTACTAGCTGGACCCGGCAAACGTCGTCCTGCCTTTTCATTATTTTTAGGAAATATTTTTTTAAATAACAGTATAAGTCTGTGCCGATGAAATTATAAAAGGAAATTATTACCACCTTTGTGGTCCATCATTGCTGTGTTTAAAATAATTTTATTAGAAGCAGCTCACCCTTAACACGTATGGTTATGATTTTATGTATGTATTTTATAGTGCTTAATCATAATTTAATCGAAAATAACACTTTTTGCACAAAAATTTTTTTTTTTAATTTGGGGTGTTTCATCCTTAGTATTTAGGGGGGTAAAAAATCTATGTTGGCCTTTTGCCGGCACAACCCCATATGCTCACAATTTGATTTAAATCGGTAAAGTAGATTCGGAGAACGAATGCCTCAAACCCTGTGACAAGAGAATTGTATAAATACGATTTTACTGTATTAATCCGCAGATTATAACATGATTCGATTACATTAAAACAATATGTTATGCAAACATTCTTCTAAACCTTGTACAATTTCAGATTAACTAGCTCTTCAATGAATTCAAAACTAAATAATTCCGCACAATTGGACTCGCTTCCGCAAACCGTTCAAAAAAAAACAAAATATCAACTATCTTCGCCTCATTCTAACATTTAATAACAATTGATTAAAAATATTAATGATCTGTTTAAAATCTTTCTTAAAATAAAATTTTAACCGCCTAAAATCAAACTTTAATATTAAAGCTTTGGCTGCCTGAAGCCACTCCATTAAATCTCTGCAAAACACTTACGCAGCCAAATGAACTCTTTGATCAATCAATGGTGATAGGTAAAGTGGAGTGGGTACATTAAAACACCATAATTCAATAGCTGATTCTTACACACATCAGAGACAAACCGAGCCAGCGAACTTTCATTTTTAGCGTCGCAAAATCGATTCTGAGCCGAGCTTTTTTGTGATGGTCCCGATCTGGTTCGTCGTTTCCAGCCACTGCTCCATAAATCATCGTTATGTTTTAATGACACTTTCAGTCTCGTTGTGTGCGCCAAATTTTGGCGGGTTTTTTATTTATTATTTGGTTGGCACGCCATCCATCCACTTGATGTAGGTAGCGGAACAACCAGTGCTAACCGAAGCCCAAGCCAAAATCCCATATGTATATGATCCGGTATATAGAATCAATTTCATCGAAACTCGCTGATATTGAAAAAGTTTTTAATTCGATATATAAAACCCATCCCTGTGCAAAATCCCGAATTTCCCAGGAGGTGGAAGTGCTGGACTGAGACAACAACAACGAGCTTAGGGCAGGCATTCGACTCGAACTTTGCTGGTCGTGGTTCGGATTAAAATTTGCAAAGCTATAAATTCTCCGAATTTGGCACAATTTATTCCCTTTAATTGATGCCATATGTCAATTTCAGGAGCGCTTTTTGCCATCAGGAATAATTGCACTTCGACTGCTGAATTCACAAACTTGTCCAATATTTCGCACCATCATTTAGTCACCATTGTGTGTTTGCATTCAATAGTGATTTGCCAAAAGACGAAGACTTCATCAATTGACTCTTTTCTCAGCTCTTCGCCACCTTCTTTGTGAGTCATCCTCTAAACTTTTATCCGATCGATCGTTCCGCTCCAAGCCCCAGGTCCGGTACAACTTTCTTTTCCAATCAACAAATGTCAAGAGAATCCCCCCAATTGATAGTTTTACAACAATTTAGCACTTGTAGTCTGTTCAGTTTATTACAATCGAATGCTCATCGAATTGGATTGATCTAGTGCCTAATCAAATGCGAGGTCAAGAGCATCTATACAAATGCACACCCAGCAGATGTCCGACGCCGACCTTCACCATGATTTTCGGAGAAAGTGTCAATGAAGTGATTAACTGTTTCCATACAGGCGTTGATTTAAATAGTACTTTCAATTATGTTCCACCACGTGTTTGTACATTTTTAAGTGCTTCGTGAGAAACGATACTTTCATTGGCATTTAAGTGGATGATATTAAAATGTTGTAATGCTTATTATTATAGTTACTTGAGGATAATACAGTTAATTTATCAATATTTGGTAATTTTCGGTTTAAAAATTCATATAAGTAATTTTGAACTATGAGAACATTTTGTAACGAGAATAACTTTTAAAAATTACATAATAATGATTTTTAAACATTAAATACTTCTCAATATCTAATATATTTTACAATAATGTCTATTCTCATGTTATTTATAATTCTATGAATAAATAAATATAGTTGGAATGAAAAAAATTATTCACAATTAATATTAAATACAAAATGTGGATTAAAAATTATGAAATAAAGGAATTTTAAAATATAAAATAAAAATGGCAACATTATATCTTTAGAATTGTACAATTAAATATGAAAATTCAAGTAATTTTTTTAAATCCCCATTAGCATGTTTAACCCTTAAATGCCCAAGCGGAACTTTAGGCACACTATCTTTGAGTGATAATATAAATAGACCAAGGACATTTTTAAACATTATTTAATGGAATTTTTTTCAGAGACCCTCTGCTAAAAAATTATATAAACTCCTAATTATACATTTTTACGATATCAAAAAAATATTTATAAATAATATTTGAAGCTTCGCAAAATAAACGGGCCTTTAGGCACAATCAGGGCTGACGGACATAAAATTTTTCCAACCCGACTTCTTCACCACAAAACTTACGCCCAACTAATTTTAATTAAAAAAATTATATAAATAATTTATACAAAAATTATGAACTTTTATAAGAATTTTGACTTGTTTACCAGATGTTAAATTAAGATATTATATTATGAAATGTTAACTTTCATACATAAGTACTTTCAATGAAAACATTTTGTAATAAATCTAATACGTTGAGTGGTGGAGGCGTCTACTGTTTGAGAAAATTTTATGTCTGTCAGCACTGTTTGTGCCTAAAGGTCTTCTTAATTTGAGAAGCTATCTAGAATATTTGCATTTTTAATTTATAGTAATTATATCAATTCAGTAGAAAATTTAGGTATGACAGGGTTAAGATTTTGTTAACTAATTCCATCTAAGGTCTAAATTTCAATATTCATATTGTTTTTATTAGAATATTCAAAATATTTACGATTAAGATTTAATGTTCAATCTCTTATCCAAAGCGATTAGTTCAAATAACCTTTCAAATCTTGATTTTTTATAACAATGAAAACTTTCGGCGATTTGTTGAAGAGTAATGTTTATCCCAATATTAAATTTGGAAATCCCATATCTTTAACGCACAATAATACAAAACTTGAATTTTGAACGTACCCAAGCTTTTACCTCAAATTAAGTGAACATAAAATGATTCACAAAAATAACTCGACAAATTAACAAACAATAGTGAATTGCAAAAAGTTGTTTGTTTTTTTGTGTAAAAGTTTTACTTATTAACCCTTAAAATACGTAGTTTTGGTAAATACCAGAGGTTTTTTTTTCGTTCAAATACCGAGAGCACAAGATTGTATGGATTTAGTTATATCGATATAATATCAATAGATTTTGTAACGACCTATAGGGAGGTTCGAATTATCGAGAGTCGATTGTACCACAAAAAGTACATCCATATTTTGGGTATTGATAATAAATTAGAGACATATAGTAAATGTAGTCAATAATTCTCAAGAATACGTATGAAAGCATTCTCATTAACTTTAGAGAAAATCGAATCGATGACGAGGTTATGGTTGCGGATACTTAGCGGCTTAGATTGTTGGGAAAAGTAGCTAAAAGTATTATAAATATATACATTTAAAAAAAATTTAATAAATTTCATTTATATTCGATCCAATTTGCTTAAAATAGATTTTTTTTTAATTTTCATAAACAAAGTGTATCATATTGACTCGTTAAGTTTAGGAAATTTTAGTTTTAATTAATTTTAATTAAAGAATTTAAATTTGATTCAAAGCAAAATAACCCAACTAAAATGTAATGTATGTATTTCAATTATATTACCTCTTCAGCCACACAATGATCAGTTTTGACTCCAAAACCGATCAAAAGTCCTTTAACTATTTTCAACTGGGCTTTACGGTACTGACAAATTTCATTACACTAGATGTCTGGCCTTAAGGGATAAACATGTTTTTACCTGTATTTCATTGCACTTTCTTTGGACAAGCGATTGAAAATCATTGAAAATGTAATTCTTGTTTTGGACTTTTTCTAGTGCAGTTTGAAGTAATTTTTTTCCGTGATAAAGATCTACCAAAAATTCAAATAAATATTTCTGAGCTTTGTGATAGTATATTCTTTCAAAATTAATCACAATTTGTTATATTTATTAAATTTTTGTTAATAATTTTTAAATTTTAAAAATTGTGTTCAATTAAGTTCCCAAAAAAATTAACTT
>JXOV01012946.1:5510-15914 GCA_001014945.1 Clogmia albipunctata
AATACTAATGCAAATAAATGGATTTAAATTAAAATTTGGTAAAACTCAAATTTTAAGAAGGTTCACTATAAAATCTGATAACTGACATGATTTTATTGAAGACACATTCTATATGCACGGTATTTAAAGAAAAAAATTCCATTTTAAATTTAATTCACTAAGTTCACAAATATACCATTAGATGGCGAACGTGTCAATTTGGTAATTTCCAGACACAGTACATTTAAAGCTGACGCAGTTTAAAACACAGCTAAACCGTCTTTTTGGTNGATTTTATTGAAGACACATTCTATATGCACGGTATTTAAAGAAAAAAATTCCATTTTAAATTTAATTCACTAAGTTCACAAATATACCATTAGATGGCGAACGTGTCAATTTGGTAATTTCCAGACACAGTACATTTAAAGCTGACGCAGTTTAAAACACAGCTAAACCGTCTTTTTGGTATGAATTGAACATGCTGTGCTTCTATCTGGCGCGCCATTACTAATTGAAAAAGAGCAATCGCATCGATGACGTCACTTTAGAGCAGAGTTTGATTCTGGTAAATCGATATTCAGACTAGTTATTACATATTTTTTTAATTATTGATAAAGCATCAGTCCACAGAGATCAAGATCGGATAAAACAGTGGAGAGATTTCGGTAAACGTGCTTAAAAATAAACAAGTACTATCAAATCGACCCGAATCGGATTTTGTTCGATTTTTTTGTGGATTCGATCATCGATCATACACGATGTAAATTACGTAAAGAACACGAACAGAATAAAAATTTAATCCTCCGTATTCTCACCACTTGACCTAGTATGACTATGTTCTAATACCAAACTCGAACAATTCACACTCGGATTGAAATACGAGTCTAATAAAAACATTGTGCCCAACAAGAAATCCGGACATAACGGTATTTGCTGATACCGTGCCAAATTTCAAACCGTCATTATGCCGTTAATACTTGCTCTATTTTAAATTTGAAAATTGCATTAAATAGCCAGTACAACAAAGATTCTATAGACATGCAATTTCACTATCTAATCATAACAGTTAATTGGGAAATTGGATTTTTAAAATGGGGGCTAATCGTCCACAAGCAGTAAATTTCGGTGTGACCACTGCATTACTCTCAAACTCAATAAAACAATCTCAATTTTGATCAAATTTAGACGGTAACTATCTAATTCTAAGAGAATGATCTGAAGTTTAGAATCCAAACGATAAAAAATTAATATTCCAATGTTGACCTCACTGGACATCGAGGCCGGAGATTAAAAAGACCTCTCGTAACTTCTATTTTGACCTTGGGACTCCCGAGTAGAGCTACGGTTACGTCCTTGGTCCCAATTGTGAAGGAAGTGATTCTGTTTTAAGTCTAATTTTAATTCATGCATATTAAACTGCATTAATTTTAATATTATTTTGCAAAAAACCTTAAATTGCAAATGGAAGAAAATCTTTAAAACTTTCAATTTAAAAAAACTCTAATTTTAAATAAACCTGTGTTCGTAACAGTTTTACAGTCACTTTGCATAAAAAACACTGAGGTCACCTTAATCATATCAGCCTTGGACCCTCCAGCCATTGCAAAAACGCATATTTTAGCGCCGTTGATCAGCGGATAAGTGAAAGTGACTCGTTCTGGCGGAGGCTTTGGGGAGTCGTTTATTGGGGCTACGAGGCGGCTCTTCTCATTCAACAGTTCATGGTTTGGAAATAGAGAACATGTGTGTCCATCTGGACCCATTCCCAGCAAAAGTAAATCGAATTCCGGCAATTCACTCGAATTCTAAAAAAAAATTAAATTATCACCAAAATCCTTAGAAAACAGAACAAATTCCTACGGTAAGATTGAATTCTTTGAGAATCTTAGCTTCATAGTCCTTGGCACAGTCGTCCAGACCCAGAGATGTGTCGATCCGGACGAAATGGCCCTCATTTAAGCCGTCAATTTTAGGAATTAAAAGGTCTTTGTAGGAGCCAAAAGTCGAGTTAATGTCGTCCTCTGGAACGTATCTCTCGTCGCAGAAGAATATCGACCACTTGCTCCAGTCCGTCTGGATCGAAGGCAGTGCCTGGACCAGGTATTTCACCAGGGATCCTCCAGAAACTCCAATTCGAAATCGATCGTTACTAGAAATGGCCTCCTTGGCCTGAGATTCAACTACTTTCCCCAATTCAGAGATGACATCCTGTTCCGACTTCACAATCACTGATTCCATTTTCTTTTTTATTTATTAAGTATAAGACCTGCGGCTTTAAATTCGGCGCAAGAAAAAAATTAAACTTAATATTTTAGTAAGGTTTAGACTTGTTTATGATAACCCGTGGACGAGGTATTTTGTTTTGAAACAAATTGAAACACGTTTCTTAAGTGTTTCATCAATAATGAGTATTTGTCTGGTTTAAATTTGCTTGAAGAATACTGTGGAATCACCGATTCCACTAACTATTTTGAATAATAACGTATTGGCAGGGTGTTCCCACATCAGCATCATTTTTTAAACTATATAAAATTTATTTTTATACAAATCATTAAAAGTCTGTGCTAAAATCACACTCTTATCAGTAACAGAAACTGGGAATTTTTATTTTTTGTGTAAAATTATTCTATTATTATCTTCGTTAAAAGGATAAACTTTCTTAACCTTTGGTAAATGAGAGTAAAGTATGGTATGGTCCAGAACAGAGATCTGCATTGTTTTACGAACTTGAAATAACTTCACAGAAAATAATACCCCCTTAGTCAAGTTCATTATTTTTTTTTTATTTAAAATTTTAATGTCGACATTTTGAAAGTTACATATTTAAAATTAAATTGTATAATACACCTTTTAGTATGTATAATACAAATGATGACAATTTGAAATTTCAAAATAATATTTGTGCAATTCAGTATCGAAAAGTAATCTTTTCTTCACGCAAATTGGTTCTGTAACGATTTACTTTTCTGCACGGAGTGCGGAAATAATTCAAAATTTACAAGCAAATTGCCACCAATTTAATGGAAATACATATTGTAGTCAAAACCATTTCGTTGTGAGTATTATCATCTCACTCTAATAAACACACTGTCTTACGTGTACACATTGTGTCTAGTGTTGCCACAGAACTCTGCTTCCGCTTCCGCAACTACAGAAGTTCCGCATATTTTTTCACTTCTGTTTCTGCTTCTGGTTCCGCAAACTTTATAACAGAACTCTTAACGGAAGCGGAGAGAGAGCGATGAGGAGCGGAGCTGGTTTAATATATGAAGAACATCTAAATAGGCTGAAAGGTGAAAAAGCGGCCAAGTTACTCTTTATTAAATATAACTTGCCGCTGTTTGATTTTGACTACTAAAGTACAAATTTAATAAAAAAAAAATTTTAACGTGAAATTGTGCTTTTTTTCATAGTGTTAACGCTTCCGTTTCCGCTTCCGTTATGATAGTTCCGTTGCATCACTAATTGTGTCCACAATTTAAAAAAAACCGCCGTGAACGGTTTTTTATTTAAATTATTGATTAATTAGTATTTTTTTCCGAATTACACAAACTGATATACATGTGAAATCGTTTATTTTAGCACTTATTCACATTTGCTGCGCTCGTCAAAATACATGGTAAATTCGTGCAGTAATAACCTCTATTTTACCACTTGTATCAGAATAAACTATTCTACACATTTTTATTTTTTTTCTTTAGTTTTGATTATGTTATAATATTACTGAAATTTTGGGCTTGTGACACCAAAAAAGAAGATGAATCATAAAAATATAGACCGTTAAACTTCTGTATTTAAAAATTCTGCACTCGAAGAACAAAATCTAATAATAATAGTTTAAAGAGGGCCGAGTTAACGAATCCTGAATTGCCCTTCCAGGTCTCCGATTGCCCTTCAATACTTGCTCAATTTTAATTTTTAAAACTGCAGTCGATTGCAAATAAAATTCCATAGAAATACAATTTTATTATCTTTTTACAACAATTAATTGGGGAATTTCGATTTTTAAATAGGGTTCAACGGTATATATTTTTATGGTCCATTTATTTTCTTCGTGTCGGAAACCCATTAGTATTATGAAAAGGGTTTTTCAACCAATACAACCTTGAACAGAGTGCTTAATTATTATTAAATGATGTTATCGGTTAATGTAAAAAAAAATAAAAACAAATTAATATTTTAAAATGCTTTTGCCCTCAATTGTATAATTAAAATATCGATTAAAAACATGAAATATTGATTTACTCACCTTGGTTATTGTTAAATACGTGTAAATTAATAATTGAAACACATTTCAATTTTAATAAATAATAAATTTATTGCTAACCATCAAATAATGATTGATTTTGGAGAAATTACATGTATCCATAATAATAAATCTAGTAATGCCATATTGTAAAGATCGTAATTATAAAAACAAGATTAGTTTTCTCTCTTCTCCTCTATCTTTCTTTCTTTCTGTAAATGACTACGACGACAATGACGTAGGTAGGAAACAAGAAGTGTGATAAAAAGGATGAAAGTTGTGCAGACTTATCTATGGTGAGGTGATGAAGAAGAATCAGAGCCTACTTCATAGAATGTGTGTGTGTGTGTGTTTTGGGTGCTCTTGGTGCAGAAGTACGACTTACATAAATACATCTAATTCCTAGTTTATTGCACATTGACTTTTGATAATAATAATAATAATAATAATAATAATAATAAATAAATTAACCTTAAAACTAGTTCGTATCCATTCATCATAAATTTAATTTCGATCCTACGCCTAAGATCTCCACGCCTTCCGTTTCTGTCCAACGGCAGAGCCTCGAATTTGGTCACTTTTACCGAGCCAGCTTCATTTGCATACTTTTTTCTTTTCTGATTTCGCAATTCGTAACTCATTTGCAAATTAAAATTTAAAATTGAAAAAGTAAATGTTTCCAAAGTTCTTTGTGGAAAATTTCTTCAACAGAATGTGCATTGATTTTTTTTAAATAATTATAAATATAAATTTTATTCAAATATAAAACTCAATTAACATGTTAACGGTTTTTAATACCGGATAAAAAATTCTGCAGTTGGGAAGCAAATCACATCAACATTTCGTACTTAAGTTGTGCAAATGAGTCGTGCTCGTTTGAACCACGCCTAGAGTTTAGTCCTATTATTTTTTTTGGTAATAACGCTAACTTTGTACAGGAATCAATCGCGATGAAGAATCCAACTGAAATTGACTAGTAGAGATACTTCTTTTTTGGCTTGATCAGCTTAATCCGTCATTTGATCGTCGACGTGCCTCCGTTCGTCACCGATGTCGGCTGCTGCTGGCTCGGGGCGATCGCCTGTGTTTGCTGCTGGGCTGTCGCAGTCACCGTCACTTGAGCTTGGGCCTGGGACTGGGGCGGAGAAGAGCGCGACGGAGCCGCTATCACCGTTCGCTTGGCTGGAGGTAGTTTCGAGCCCGACTCACTCACCCTGATCGTTCCACAGATCTTTAAATATAAATAATAATTGCACATTTAATTAATCATTCACATAAATTTCGAAGTAAATATTAATAAACCAATTAAAATACTGTCGACCAGCGATAACTCGAATCTTTTAATAATTAAAGGTTATCGCAAGTTCCCTACAATATCTATTGATTTTTCGAACTTAAACAATACATTTTTATGCTCTAAAAAACTATTGCTATTTAACAAAACCAGAAGGTTATTCGAACTCATTGCCGTTCACCACACGACAATTCGAAGTTGCAGATTTGTTGTTGCAGCAAAGAATAAAAATATCAAATTTATAAAACAAGGTCGATAAAATAAGGCATTATTATACACAAGCAAAGGTCCTTTAAAATCACGAGTGTGGCGAGTTTTTTTAAAGAAGGCCTGAGTATTTAATAATGCTTGTTGAGCAAGTTTTTTTTTGCAATTTTATGCATTTTTGAATAAAGTAGGATAGAACATTCCTAAATTGAAAATATATTCAAATATGTCCGTTTAACTGTTTCGCAATTTCGTTTAACTTTATTTTCATTGCATCGACCACTGAATTTAGAGAAACTTAATTGGTAATCGCTTTCGATTTCTCCGGCACAAATTCTAATATTCTGATAGTACCTTTCAATGATTTTAATGTTTCTATTTTAGAACACAATATAGTTTTGAAAAAGAATTTTTAAATTTAAAAAATATATAACTGTAATCTGAGAGAATAAATGCGGCGTTTCTCCCTTTGCTCGTTAATAATTGTTAATGTTTCCAATATAAAAATAACTTTAATAAAAATTGATGAATTTTGTTTACGGAGATCACTTCAATAATCAAGAAAAAACACTAGCGCTTTAAAGAAATCTTTAAAGTACTTGTGCTATAAAAACGATTTTGAGAGAAAAAATTGGAGTGTCATTTGTATGCAGTTTTGTTGCTTATTAAAGACATATGGACGCCACTTTCGTTGGGTGTGGTTTCACTGTGATTTGTTAGTGTAAAATAAAATAAGCCTTCTATCGGCGATCTTTTGAACTACGTTTTCTTGTAGTTTATCAAAGAGGGCGCAATATGTATTTTTACAGAAATTTTGTATAAAACACGGTCGATAAGCATTATTAACACTCGGACCTTCTGTAAGACACTCGCTTCGCTCGTTGCTTGTATTTAATAATAACTTATCTTATCTTGTTATTTAAATAACTATTATGTAACTAAAATGCATAAAAATAATAATCAACGATGTTTCCACACTTTCAGTGATTTTTAAATGAAATTCAGGGTATCATTATTCTAAAAATTAAATTTTGGCATTCCTTACCTTTATGTGCTGTTCCCAGTCCTTGTGTTGGCAGTACGCACTGCAGTATTTGGCCAGGCTGCACCCGGAACATGTTTCTGCCGCCTTTCGTCCACACTTCCAGCACACCTGAAAACAACAAACAGCAGAACATGACCACCGAGTTCCGGGGAATGAAATTGATTGCAATTTACGTTCAGTTGATTTTCGCCATCTGTTGTCGTCGTCGTTGTTTCCGTGCTCGAATTTTTGCTCATCTCGGCGAAGAGCTTTTCCATTTTCAGGCGTTCCTGGGCCACGATTTCCACGGCCCTGTTCTCCGCCACCGCGACCGCCCTCTGGATCTCGATGACTGCCTGGCGCTTCACTTGATTCACAGCATCTTCGGCGCTCCTCTTGAATTCCGCCACCTTCTCGTCGGTCAGTCGCTTCACCTCCATCAGGGACGTCTCCTGGATGGACTGGTGCGAGTCCATGCCTCGCTGCTGCAGGATTGTAATCGCCCGTTTCGTCTTGTCCACCATGGCCGAGATGCAGTTGAGCATTGTGTGGATGTTTTTCCATTCCTCTTCGCCCCCCGAAGAAGGATTGCTCGATGAGGTTCCGTTGATCATAGATGGCGCTCCTCCGTTCCGGTGCCTTGAGAAGATGTCCGAGTTAGAGCTGGTGGTCACCGACCTGTGTTCCCTGTCCTCCCTGTAGCTGTTCGACGCCTTTTCCGCGTAGAAAAGTGGGTCTGAGTTGGGCTGAGAAGTCGCGTAGGAACCGTTGATTTGGTGGTAGTCGAAAAAGGATCCATGGTGAATACTAGGGTTCCCATACCCTCCCAAAGACTGCAGATGATTGTTCAACAGTATAGAATGATGAGGACGTTTTGCTGGAATCAAATGATCACTCCAATCGGGGTGGTTTGAAGCGTTTCCATGACCAACTCCATTTTCAAACAAATTGTCAGACGTTCTCCGCTTCAAAAGGAACCCACTTCCGTTAAAGGAAGACCCCAATCCCCCTCCACCACCTCCGCCGTCCAGATTGAGGAAGATCTCCGAGTGCTCCGTCGGACTGTGGGCAAACTCAAACACGGAGCCCTCATTTGTCCGAATGAACTGCGAGATTGACTGGAAGGAAACACACAAGAAAATCAGAGCTCGGGTTAATATGAAACTTTGGCTCAATTTGTGCTACTGCTCAAAAGCCTCCCACCCCAACCCTACCCCCATCGCCCCACTCTTTGGCCACCTCCTTCATTTCCTCTTAATAGTGCCCATCTGTGCCGCCAATTTAAAAAGTTCTAATCGACGAGCACACCAGTTCTACGGGTTTAGCCTTATTGCATACTGGTTCTACCGGTGCACAGTGGAACATTTTACTTTAAAAATTAATTTAATTATTTCATTTTTTGGAGAATGTATTCTAAGTGATACATTTAAAGTAGTTTTGTATTTCCACAAAATAGTATTAATTTTCAGATCTTTAAATTTAATATAAAGAAATTAACGCAAACTTTGAATTTGTTGCAAAAGAAAGATTTAATTCTATGCTTACTACTTCGTTGGGAGAATCTTATAGTACAATATTTAGGGGTTTGTATAATATTAAAAAGCAAATAACTCCCAGAACGGTGGTAGGATCATATCCTTTTCATGAAATTTTATATACTTTCTTATGATTTTTAATAAAATATCGTTCAAATTGATATATACATTTTTTAAAATTTAATATTATAAAGAATAACAATTCAAAATGTAAAATTTATTATCAAATAATATATTGTTCTGATGTATTTAAATATAAAAACATTATAATGTAATATATTATAAAAAAATTAATTGTAAAAAAGGTATTAATTTGTATGGAATATAATAAAGCCTTGTCATTAAGACGAAACGACGAATTTTTGGTTGGAATTTTATAAAAAAAAATTTACACGGTACAAGTACTATTATATAAATCAATAAATTTAAATTAATTTTTTTAAACTGAAATTTAAAGAAGATTCACTAAAAAAATAACTGCTATTATTTTATTGAGGACACATCTTCAGCATCCTATTTCATAAGAATTTTAAGAGCAAAATTTCAATTTGAAATTCAAATGACCTTTAAGATGACATTTTGTTGTAAATAAATGTGTACAAATTGTCATTTCTATGATTGAAAAACGTTGGTTACTAAGATTGATTTTAAAATTTCTAGTCAGAAACACATTTAAAAATAATGGACGAAAAGAAGGAAAGATGAAATGGGGTTTGGACTGATTTGTATGAAATTTGACCTGATTTCTACTTCATGGTTATGCTTTATTATCTTTTTAAAAAAAATAAAACAAATTCACAAGGGAATATTGCCCTAGCTCGCCCTGCCTAACGCAATGTTTGGCCCTAATTAACTTGTTGCTATCGATAAACTATTGCAATGTATTGATTCCTTTAAAAGTAGTTGAGGATATTCATGGAATAGGATAAAAGTGCTTATTAGAACCGCCATTCAGTACTGCACACTGGGACAGTATAGATCGGGACACTTTAAAGGAGGGAATTATTGTTAGTTAGAAGTACAGTTAGCTTGGGTTGTCACCAGAGTAAGTTTTCGGAGCAAACTCATCCCACTCTCCGAAGAGCAAATAATTCGCCTATTTTTGCACTCTCTCTTGAGCCGAAGGAGTTTACGTAAATCTTACGCTCTCTCCACCGAGCGCAGATAAAGCGCGACGATTTGCGCCCAAAATTGAATGCGTGTGTTAATATTAATAAACGGAATTTTCTTTTCATTTTTTTATAAAAAATCAATAATGTATAAACAGTAACAACTTTATTCACTTCAATTTCTAAAGAAAACGAGTATTTTCCTAATATTTCAGTTTAATAATTGAGTGCACAATTTTAGGAGAATTAAGATCAAATTCGATTTGATCTGCACTCAAAGGAGAGGATTTTTGTATGAATTCTTTACTCTCCCATTCATGTGAGCTGCACTTTGAATCCCACTTTAAGAGATGCGCTTTCGGAGGAGAATTTCAAAGAGGTGGGAGCAAAATCGCGCTCATTCTTCACTCTGGTTGTCACTTACTTTCGAGCGATCTAGACCATGTATAAAAGTGAGAGTATTTTCTGCACAGATAGTGTTATGATCCACCCTGTCAGTTGAATGTAAATTGTAAAAGTTATTATTGACTACTATTTGAATTGTAATAAAGTTAATTGAATTGTGATTACCAAAGGGAACAGTTGTTTTTAGTTGGAGTTCTTTTACAGGATAATTTTTAATTTATACTATAGTATTCGGCGACGTCGATCGGATACTTATAATTATCTTATTCATAGGTAAAATCTTGACCATTGGCGACGAGGATGCGATACTTATAATTATCTTATTCATAGGTAAGATTTTAACAATTGGCGACGACGATTTAATACTTATAATTATCTTATTCATAGGTAAGATCTTAACAGATAGCCTTTCTTTAACCTATTTTATTGATTAAACGATTCCTTCCTTGATATTTTGTCACTACTATATAAAATACGAACAAACATCCGTCATACACTGAATTTATCATAATTAAATCATATCAAAATTAATTACAATGGAACAAATTAATATAATTCTCGAATAATAGTTATTTATACATTTGATACGTTCAAAGTAAGCT
>JXOV01012953.1:116-23826 GCA_001014945.1 Clogmia albipunctata
TGTTGACATTAAATGTCAAAAAGTAAAGTTCTTCTTAAATGCTGATTATGGCTTCTAAATGTGGTTTAAATGATGAGTGCAATCACGGGCATATCAGTGAAACAGTCCAGGGTGCAAGTTTGTCGTGATATTTTGAAAAATTAAGACCAAAAGTTCTATTCGCTTGACAACTTCCTTCTTTAATTGTATGCGTTTAGACCATAATTTAGTACTGGGTTGTTTTCTTATTCTTTACTTCATATTTCGCGAATAAATAGCTAATAAATATGCGAATTGTATAAAATCTTGTAAAAAAACTGGTTGGAAAAACACATAATTAAACACTCGTATCTATTAGAAAACTCATTTCATTCGTTTTCTAGAACTCTACTCGAGTTTAATTATGGTTCATTTTTCCCACACGGTGTTTAAATATCTATTAATTACGCAATGTGGGTAATTTTTAATATTATACCATAATTTAGGTTATTTAAAATGTCTTCTTAGAAAATAATATTTCGACAAAATTTTGTAATTGGTTTTAATTTGAAAATTATACTAGTTTTTAAAAATGAAATGTTATCTTCGTAACATCTCAGTACTTATGATTTTATACATTTTATTGGCTTTTTCTAATCCAACGACTTCAATGTCCTACACCCACAAACGACGTTAATTTTAAAAAAATCGTAATAATTCTAAGTATAACTAAATACCTTCCATTGAATCCACAATGTTATATTGTAATGTTAACAATAAATATTTGCACGAATTGTCATTGAAGAAATTGCATCAGAAGCAAATATGAGAAGCGGAGAAGATGTCCGAGAAAAATTGGCCTGGTGTCCGCTCCAATCGCACCAATGAATGAACCTTCCCCGGAATCTGCTGTAATCGAAACACGTTCTTGGCGGAATTAACAAACACACGGGTAAACTAAAACAATTAATATCAACTTTGTAGACAAAACCCACCTCCAGGCCAGAAGGAGCCGTCTTCTCCAATTCATCCCTCCTCTACTTCTTCTTCTTTTTCCATTTCATCCCTTTCCTCCCGGATAATTTATCGAAAACAATTACAGGAGAAAATTTATTTTCATTCATTCGGCTCCGCTTTGCTTTATTACAATCATCGTGTATATAATTTACTTCGATGCACTCGCAATTTATTTTGCAAGCTACCACAGCAACAACAACGGCTCCAGTTGTGAATGGATTGGGTTTCTTAAGGATCGAAATAAGTGGTGAGTTACATTTGAACACTTCTTTCATGTAGGTTAGAAAAAAAATTAGTAATAATTTTCATTTGTTGAGCTAAAATAACGTTTATTTTCATATGGTATAAGATCTTTACGAATGTTTCATAATCATTAAAAGTTTGCTCTAAAAAAATCTAAACCGACCACACAGTATTTTTTATCTGTTTTTGCGAATGTTCACTTTCCTATTAATTAATGTTCGAGAAATCTCCAAATATTTCAAACACCAAAAACCATTTCCACTTCTTCATTAGGTTCACTAATATTTCGCGGGTCGGTTTTTGGTCAGATTTGGTCGGAGTTATTTGTGAAACATTCATTTAAGCAATGGCCAAGAATCTCTAGTGTCGATAATCGAACCATATACACGATATGTTCCTTCTCATTTTAATTGTGATCTCTAAACAAGGCAGACTAATAATTGAAAGTTCGTGGTAATAAACGAGTTTTACTACTTTTTATTATTATCGTATAAAAATAAATTCTAGATCACAGTAATATGTCTAGGCCCGAAGGCAAAAATTATGTATATATTCCAGATCTCCTTCAAATTTTCTATCAAGACATTTCTTTCACAATATCACCATTTGTGGGTATTTTTTGTCACCACGACTGCCTCCAGAGTTCTTTTATGTCCATTTCCTCATCTATACGTATATCTTGAAAAGTTGACCATAATTTCTCGAATAGCTAATATTATTAAGTAGTTAACATGTATGTCTGTGGAATGAGAATACTATTTGTGTTTGTAATTTAAAATTAAATTAATTACATGTGAATAGTCCTCAATTTAAGTCGGATTGGTGTCTGATGCTCCTAAAACAATGAATGACTCTATAGTCACACATTCAACATATAAAAATTTGGACAACTTATATAGGGTTTAGCGGCTTAAATGGAAAGTCAACACTAATGTTCACATTGATAATTTTTTGAACAAGTTTATTGAAAGAAACTTTCGGAACTCAGTAGAATAAATTTTGATTGATCTTAATTTTGATTCTTTTTTTAATAAAAAAAAGAAGAAGAAATAAAACAATATACCTAGGTTCTTAAGAGGATGGAGGATTCACCAAAGTTTACAATCATTAATAAAGTCAACACTAATTAACAATAAAGTTGTGTGGATCTGTGGTGGTATTAGTAGTGAAACGTCATCAGCCGGATACCATTCATTGTTTTGATTTTGTATGCAAGAAAATTAGCGAAAATATTTTAACAAAAGACTTTTTAAGTTATTAAATACTACTTCAGACAAAAATTTTTGAGTCTTATAAGTTGAATATCACTTATTTTGTGCAGAAATGCTAAAAAAACTCTCACACCCAATTCAGTCAAAAAGTAATGAAATTTTTTTTAAAAAAAAGTGTTAAATTCGGTGCAAGATAGAATCTAGATAACGATATACATCTATCTAGTCTTCATTTTTATAATAAAAAAACACCAACCAGATTGATACATGTATTTTTCTTCCGGCTAATGACGTCACGTAAAATCCGGACATCCTATACAAAGTTGAGCGGTTTTGAATAAAGTGTTGAATTTCGAAATAAAATGTAATTTAAGGATAGTATTAACATGTCTTCTCATCTTTTATTAATCAAATACTTCATCTGCATTTCCATTATGTGGGTTTTATGAAATATAACTTCAAGGATAGTTCACAAAACAAATTACTTTTTAAATTACAAAATTACACTGTTAATCAAATGAAGAACACCAAGTTACAACATTTTAAATTAAAATAGTTGAAACGAGTTGTGCCCAAGTCATTGGAAAGTGGAGAAGGCGAAGGAAAAAAGGCGTAAATAAAATGCCAATTCCCAAGTATCGCAACCCGATTGTCGATTAATACTTTTTCAATGTACTTAATCCCTTCGTTCCTTCCTCCTTTCCTGCTTCCTTCCTGCTTCATTGGCTGCTGCTCCTCAATCCCCTTTTCACGGGGGCTAATTTGAATAAATTCCGTAAAACGATTTCCATTTGAAAGTTCATGCACCATTTTAAGTGATTTTCTCAATCCACTTGTCTCCTCTCCGCTCCCAACCCAATTCAGTTCGGTTTGCAACCAGAGTTTGCATTCTCACTCATTATTTCGCGAAATTGCAAACACAAGTTGAAGGGGGGGAGGAACTAACAACCCCTTTAACGGAAGCACCAACGTCTTATCTAACGACCAATAAATCATTTGTTGATTGTTCGTAATTAGTACCACTACTACTCCTCTGTTTATTGCTGAATTCGCGATTTTCCACCAAAGGCATGCGAAATTATGCTATCAAAATCAAATACTCGCAAAGTTGAAAACTATCAATTACTAGCTCTTGAAGGCAAATAAATCACAATTAGTTTCTAAATTAGTAATTGGATCATTATGTTTTTCACTTTTTTTGTGAAAGTCCTTTTTAATTTATACCTGGAAAAAGGGAAATTCGTTATTTTATTGAAATTTTGTTAAAAAGTTGTTTAAATATTTTTTGTTAACAGAAAGTCGTTATCGTCTTCGGATTGCAGTTGAAGACTCCATTTGTTTGTTAAAGCCAATTATTTTAAACTCAAATCCCCAAAAATAGATATTGACAATTTACTTAGAATGAAATTTCTAAATATAATTGAACCAAAAATCATTCAGTAGCTGAAGACTTTCACCTAACTAAAACATCTTCATCCTATTTATATTTATTTTATTTTTTAAATAAATGTATCAAGGGCAAAGCCCATTATATAAGAAAAAAAAACAGTTCTTGATTATATATAATTAAAAGTAAAATCTAACTGTAAACTAAAACGTAAGAGGTCCAATTAATGTAAAGGGAAATGAAAAAAAGCTGGAGAGGAGCCGACTCTTCCGTACACTCCCGTGTAAAGCATCTCGAACCAACTTCGGCAGATCTTATTTATATAGTATACATATAAGCATTTCTGATAATATAAATTACAAGTCAATATTTTTTTTGAAAATCCACTTCTCCACCACTCAACAACAGAATATTGTTGAGTTATACCTATTATTATATTAAAGTTTGAGCTATCTAATCATACTCAGGGGGTTATTGATCATTCTTACACAAAAGGATTTTCTATAATCCAATAAGGTGTAACAACACTGATTACTTTACGTCTGTACTACCAGAATCCAGTTTTTAATATGAATAACTTTAGAAAACTGGGATTGTGTTGTAGCTCCTAACTGTCATTTTAATTACTGAATTTGAAGACATCGATTGAATGGGTATTAACAACTACCGATATTCAACACAGCCTTCAACAGGCAAAACCGGAAGCAAATAGCAGAGGACGCGGTTTTGGCTCACATCGAAATGGCGAATGATGAAATCGTTTAAAAGTTTACAAATGCAATTTAATATTATATTAAAAGCTTCTTATTCCCGTATTCGAGATTTCATTATTTGAGACCAGATCATTTTATCGCAGAATTCTTAATTTATTCTTCCAGATTTTTCCTAGGTTAGTATGACTGTCAGTGCTATCTGTGCCGAATTTCACATTGAAATCAATATATCTTTAATGTTTAGTATACGCTTTCCTTCCGAAGTACAAGAAGAGTATTCGGAGATTTTTACAATTATTCAACAGAGAAGTTCTATTAAATTTTACTTGAGAATCAACGATTAACAGTCAGAGACCGTACTAGTATCGTTGAAAGTTCGGAAGGATAAGGCCTAAGAAAAGTGGAAGCAAGATTGATTCCATAATCACTCAATATTTTCATAAGTGTTTTGTTAAGTTTTTAACCAAAATCGTACCACAACCACCGTTTTCGACTGATTTAGCTCAGTGCGACGTCTGGCTATTTAGCAAACGACCGCTGCGGGGAAACCGTTTTGAGTCAATTGAAGACATTAAACCCGAATCGCCACGCGCATTAAAGGCTATTCCGGAAATTAATTTTAACAACTATTTTGAGGATTGGAAAAATTGTTGGTACAAGTGTATTGGGACCAGAGGGGATTACTTTAAGGCCTACGAAATAGATTTGGAAGAATAAATTAAAGCCCTTGAAATTACAAAGTCCTACGATTTTTCACGTAAATATCATAATTGAGAATATGGATTGTGAATATGAATGTTACGGAACGCTGGCATAAAAGAATCATTAATAGTTTTTTAAACAACTAGCCTATATGATTATTAACCAACAGTGTCATGTGTGTTTAATAATGCTTATCAAACGTGTTCTTCACAAAATTTTATCCATTTATAAATAAAATAACACAAAATTTGTTCTCTTTTCAAATTTAAAATATATTTCACTCCCGATACATTATTTTGGTTTCGTTTTCTATTTCCACAGAAAAATTAAGAAAGCTATAGCTTTGTTTTACTTACTTTCAAAAAGAAAATATCCCCTTGCGCTTCAGTTTGAAAGAGATATGTGCATTGAAATATTCCGTTATGTTGTGAAATCATCCACAAATACAGTTAAACCATACACAACGAAATTGATCAATAATAATAAAGAAAATTCTTTGAAAATTGTGTGCGAGAAGTTTGGCATTTATTTAGTCGATTGAATCCCAGCCTTAAAGCTTAAACAAATTATTTGGCCATTGTTGTTAAAGAATTAATTGAGTGTCGCCATTGATGAAAAAAAGAACATAAAACATGCATTGCCTTTTTTGCATAACTCATCAACCTTGTATTTTGGATTGATGTCCAATATTCATGTGAACCAGAAATTGGTTTTTCATAAAATTCGCAATATCGAAAACTAGAAATAGCATGTATAATTTTCGATTAATATTCCAAATGTAATGACAAGGTAGGAATAATTAAAAGGGATTGATGTCATCCCACCGCCATCGACGATTGCAATTGGCCTTTTTGTCATCATCTGTCCATCCATTCCCATTCATTCATCAGTCGAGCGGGCGGCATTTGAATTGCAAAAAAGCGCATATTGGATTGGAGTCCATTACAATTTCAGTTCAATCAATTTATTACAGGTGTAATGTACACTTATTTCTGGATGGAATGATTATTATAATACCTATAAAAATCCACCTCTTTCTTTCGGTACAAAATAATAATTTTATTCGGAATATAGGGTGTGTCTTTTGAAATTTTCTTGTTCATTTTAAGACACAAAAAGAACGTTTTGATCGATTTACATCATTAATATTTATTATAGATACTTATTTTATGCATTTTTGTTGCTTAATATTGATATTATGACACTCAATTTTGCTCTCTCTAAGTCGTTATTATAGCACAAGTGCTTAAAGAATTCTTTAAAGTATCTGTTCTTCTTCTTTATTATTAAAGTGTAAAAGAAATCCATTAAATTTATATGGTCGTCAGTTTTGAATGGCGAGGCTTATCTGTAATTTGCCAGTATTAACGATTTTTATTTGAAAAACCACCTCTTAGAAATTTTTGAACTACGCCTTGCGGCTATGCGTAAGAGAGAGACATAAGCGTAGCAAGGAGTAGGCCTCGTGGGCCGTACCCCCTCCCCGGATTTTGGATTTAATACTATAAAATTATGAAATTGAAAGATATAACCAATTTTTAGGACTCGATAACCATCACACTCGGGCCTTCTCTAAGGCACTCGCTACGCTCGTCGCTTAAACAACCCTTGTGTTTAATAATGACTTATCTTATCGACCTTGTTGTATAAATAACCATTATACAGTTCTTTTGAAATATGTTCACATTTTAGTAGCCAATGCTTCTTCTATAAATTGTTTTATAAACGTACAGTGTTGAATAAAGTATAATTCAACAACCGCAGACAATTACAAATCGTATAAATACACAAAGTTAGTCAGTGATATAGTGCATGGTGCAAGGTTGTCGTGATATTTCCCAAAATGTGATCAAAAGCTCTATTCGCTTTACAACTTCTTCCCTTAATAGTTTGTGTTTGGACCTTAATTTAGTACTGTGTTGTCTTCTTATTCTTTACTTCATATTTCGCGGAAATAAATATGCGAATTGTATAAAATTTTGTAAAAGTACTGGTTGAAAAAGCACATAATTAAACACTCGTATCTATTAGAAAGCTCATTTCACTCGTTTTCTAGAACTCTACTCGGGTTTATTTATGGTTCGTTTTTCCAACACGTCGTTTAAATCTTTTAATTAGTTTATGTTTTTAATACAAAGATTTAAAAAAACTCCTTTGTGGCGCCAAGCAGTATAGTGTCTGTTTTAGTAAAGACTTTCTGGAGTAAATCTTATCTCTCAGCTGAGCAAGAATTAGATTTGAGGTGTTCGCTTGTGCATAGTTTCTTATACACAAATTAGTTTCTCCTCTTATTGCAACCATATCAAATTTTTCTACCTGCTAGAAGAATCAATCTTCAACAGTGATAGAATGATGGCGGTGGAACGTACTCCACCACCAAGAACTTTCGCTCCGGGACCTGCTGATCCCAGTTCATATGATAAAACTGCCCCCAAGGGGACTCCTGGTTGGCTGCCCTCGGTTGAAAAACTTAACTATGTTAATATAAATAATATTATTGTGCCGTCACTTAACCATAAGAAGCTGGTGAAAATTGTTAACTCACTAGGCCTTGAACTGAAATTAAGAAGAGTTACGAGGGAGTCGAGAATCCTGGTAGACTCTGTGAATAATAGGCATTTGCTGGTCAAATTGAAAATTAAGAAAATTAACTATTTTCCTGCGGGAAGCTCGAAGACTTCAATGGATAATTTTTGGCAATATGGCCTTTGAAACTTCAGCGAGTCGAAGCTGGCTGAAGAACTAAAAGCTAGAGACCTGCCAGTGGTGATGATCAAGAAGTTCAACAACAAGAAGAGGGAGACCTACCTTGTTTGCTTCAGAACTTCAGCGAAAATTACGTTGAAGACGGTTGGAGAAGATACTTGTTCACTGGAAGAAGTTCGAGGAAAGACAAACAAAGGCAACTCCAAAGTCGCTCAACCTTCTATAAGTCGACCGGATTTTGCGTGACGTCATCAGCCGGAAGAAAAATTACATGAATCCATCTAGTTGGTTTTTTTATTGGTAAAATGAGAACTAAACAGATGTATATTGTTATCTAGATTCTATCTTGATCCGAATTTTACACTATTGTCTTTAAAAAATTTTTCCTAATTGGATGAGAGAATTCTTTCAATTTTTCGCGTATTGTCACAAAATAAATGGTATTCAACTTAAAAGACCCCAAATTTGTTGTCTAAAGCAGTTATCACACGTATTTAATCGCTTTAAAAGTCTTTTGTTACAATATTATCGCTAATTTTCTTGCATACAAAATCAAAACACTGAATTATAGCCGGCTGATGACGTATTACTACTAATACCACCACAGATCCGTACAACCTTATTGTTAATTAGCGTTGGACAAATCAATATTTTAATTGCCTTCAGTTCGGTCATTCCAGCTATGTATGCAAATTTTAATGCCATATTGCCAAACTGGAAAACGGCAAAATTGACGACAAATTCCTTCGGTGTGCAAACACATTTACAAAAATAATATCTGCGGACAAAATTGTCGAACAACTCAATTTTAATTGTTCAACTCGGAGAGGTTTGAATAGAGTGCGCCAAATTGAAGAGAAGAACTGAATATTTGTAACTGGAAAACTTGAATAGAAAACTTTGATTACGTCAAACCATAAAATTAGACCCAGACCGATAACAGTTATTATGTTATTGAGAGAGCTACTTTACAACAAATACAACTTATATTAAAAATAATACATTCTTTAAAAGATAAACATGAAAAATTCAAAAGAAACACCCTTTATTTTAAGTACATAAACCGTAAGATGTCATTTATTATCGTCAATCGGTAATAAAATGCCAAGTTACTCCACTTCCTCCTCGATTTCGTCTTCATCCGGGGGGTCGTCCTCATTGTCTGCGCGCTTGTGTCGTCCGTCGCCCGCCTCCCAGATGCTCCCGAACGACAGCCCCGTCTCCGAGGCCAATTTCTCAATCAGCTCCCGTTCGATCAGTCCTCGAGCGCTCCAGTCCGGGGAAATCCGAGTCAAATCCCGCAACACGTTCAGCGCCTCCTCGAACTGCTTCGAAGCCATAAACGCCTCGAACTGTAGCACCATCACGTCGCAGTGACGGACCGGGGGACGCTCAATCTTCGTCCCCAGAATCGCCCTGCACCCTGTAATCACGGCCTGATTCTCACCCCGTTCCAGATTCTCCTGGAACTGCAACACTTTCTTCACGTCCTGGATCATAAATTGCAACTGATCGGCTGTCTTCTGCGAGTTGGCGATTTTCCCAACACACCTATTCAATAAAGGTGAAATATTAGAACACATTTCGAGAATGGTGTCGGAATAAAATGTATTCTCAACAATCAGTTACTTACAGTCAACTTACATCAAGTCAATAAAATTCAAACAAACCAAGTCTTTGCTATACAGCTGCGAGAAAAATAATAGCTCACCCGTTGCAATTTTTAGTTTTCTTATTTATTTATAAACAAATTATTGAAAGTTTAACAAGTTGAATACTTATATAAAACATTCTATTATATAAAAGATATTTTAACAACGTGTGGAAAAAAGGACCATAATTAAACACGAATGAAAAGATAAAGTAAAAGATACGAATGTTAATAGTTATTTATAAAACAAGGTCGATAAGATAAGACATTATTAAACACAAGGGTTGTTTTAAGCCACGATCGTAGCGAGTGCCTTAAAGAAGGCTCGAGTATTTAATAATACATATCGACCGTGTTTGATACAAAATTTTATGAATTTATAAATAAATTAATAATTAATTTAATATTAAAAACGAGGACAAAATTATACCATAAAATATAAGTTTAGTTTTTAGAACATTAAAATAATTTTTTTTAAAATTATTTTAAAAAAATTTAAATAGAGCAAGTATTAAAATTGACTGTGTGAAATTTAAAGCGACGTAACTGTAAAAATGGTTTTGTAACTCGGTCGTTTTTAAATTATTATTATTAATTAGACTTTTCTATTTGAAAAAATCGGTCTCTGTTGATTCCTAAAGTCCCCCCAAAAAAATTATGTAAGGTTTAACAAGAGGCAAGGGACGCAGAAATCATTCAAAGGAGGCTGATTTACCGAGCGATATTTTCGTTTTTTATTTTTACTCCTCAAGAATGTTTGACTGTCACAGGCACATAAGGTTTCATTGAATTTCGTAGAGAATTGCACTAAAAATTATTCCGAGTATGAAAAATCGAGCAGTAAACGAGTTTTTTTAACACTAATGACTATCTGAGTCATTTTTATACCTTCATAATTTATCCACTAAATTGCTTGTTTCATTTTTATATACTTTTTATAAGCAAATTAATTAATATAAAAAAAACTTTCTATGGGAAATTGTAACCGGTCTAATATTCTAATTTATTTTGTCTTCATATGCAACAGTGAACTTTATTTTGAGACAAATAAAAGATAAAACAGTCCAGGCTTGATACTGGGACATTAAACTGACCCAGTAGTTCACTGATAATCGTAAATTTTATAAAATAACTAAATTACGCATTAAAGACAGAACAAACAATTAAACTGCACGTCAATCAAATAATAAATATAACTCACCTATTAGCTTCCTGGAGAGCTTTAAGAGCCTTTTCATAGTCCCGGTACTCATCAACTTCAACCTGAGAACAAGTGACGTAGAAATTGGCCAATAAATCGAACGCTTGTCCTTTAGAGTAAAAGGTGATGATGTTTTTAAGAATTTTAGAATCATGTTGCCAGTCTAAGGCCTGTAGATAATTTCCAGCCATAACATAGACTTCCTTCTGCCTCGACATTGTCGCAAAAAAGACAATCTTTTCAGTATCTCCTGATTTCAAAAGGCTTTTCATTGCTCTGATTTTGTCTCCGGCTTGGGTGAATTTCTTAGTTGCTGTATGATAATCGCCTTGTTCTTGTAAAATATCACCAAGTTGCATTAGAATTCTCCTTCTAGTATCTTCATCCAGTTCATCTTTATTTGGAGTTAAGGCTTCGGCAAAGGTTTCAGTAACAGGAACCCCTCTTTCAGCACAAACAGCTAAAGCTCTTTCAAACTGTCTTGTATTTGTCAAGAGTTGAACAGCTTTGTGACTCTGTTCAATGCTCAAAAAGAACTCAGCACAACGATTCACTAGCTCTGGATCAGAAGAAGTGTCCAACTCTGAAGCAATAACTTGTAGAATTTCAGGTTGTTTTGAAGCAAAAGCCATTTCAACTGCTTTATGCAACATCCCAGCTCTGTGATACAGTTCAACAGCTCTTTTGTAATCGCCAGACTCTTCATAAAAAGCAGCAGCTGAGACTTTGTCTCTTCCTCCAGCCAAATTCGCAACTGTCCAAAGTTCGTCTGCCAAATTATTTTCCTTGCAAATTCGAACAGCATTTCCATAAGTTCGAGCCTTTGTGTAAAACTGGATAGCTTCAGTAACTCGATCAGTGTTTTCGTAGTGCCTAGCGAGATGATAACAGGCAGCTCTATCTCCACTTTGAGTGGCTATCCCATCTGCCTTAGGAATTTGACCCAAGAAACACAATATTCGAACCTGGCTCAAATAGTCTTCTGCTTTCTGGTAAACTTTAAATGATGACTCCATATCTCCCGTACTCTCAATATACTGACCCCACCAATTTAGCATTTTCTTGTCGGTTGTGGTCTGCATCACCTCCTGTGAAAACAATAAGAAAAAAAGAGTAACAGGAGCTTATTATTTTTTCGGCGAATTTCCTGTATGTTTTATATTTCTTCAACTACTAAAGAGGAATATTCTAAGACGGCATTTTTATTATTCATCGCGCTGGAGTGTGCTTATTAAGTTGTATTTACTCTATCCGCAAAAAAAATCAATTAGGCTGAACCATGAAGTAGAAACAATGGTATTATTTTTATATTTTACACGGCACAAATACAATAACACAAATCAATAGTTTTAAATTAAAATTTTATTTACACTTAAATTTAAGGAAGGTTCACTAGAAAATCTGAAGACTTCCATTATTTTATTGAGGACATATCTTCAGCATCCTGCTTGACCAGTATTTCAAGGGAAAAAAATCAACTTAAAAATCTTATGACCTTTTAAGAGAACATTTTGTAGTAACAAATTGCCAATTCTGTGAATGAAAAAAGTTGATTAATTTTGAATTGGACTTTGAAATTCCAGTCACGAATACATTTAAAACTAATGGCCGAAAATACCGAACTGAAAAGCTTCTTCTTTACATACTCGAAAGGGCCCCGGTTCGAGCCCTGATCAAACCGTAATATTTTTCTTTCGAATTTGATTTCTCGTTTCCACTGACAACATTATTTGTTTAAAATAAATTTCACAAAAATTATACCCCGGCCTCAACTGTCGAACAACCAGCATAGTCAATGCTGTTCGTTCGACCAGACAACTATATTAATTGAAAAAATAGTTACTTAAACAACTAGGGCGATAAGATAAGACTATTTATTTTTGAAGAAATAGAACAAAAATCAAAAAGTTCTTATTTTAAGTTAAATTTTAAAAAACTCCAATGCATATTAATACCTCTCTAGTCGACTTTGTTGTATAAATAGCTTTATTCCCAATTCATCAGATGGCATAAACAAATTATAAATTAATTTTAAACAAAACAAAGAAAATAGCAAACCTTGAGGACTTTAGGATTATCCATCAGCATTTGAGTGATATTTTGAGTGGCGTTCTGCGATTTGGTGAAGTATTTAATCGCTCCTTGGATGTCGCCCATATCTCGGAGCCACTCTCCGTACTTGAAGTACGTATTCTTCAGATGCATTCGGTCAAACTGCTCGGCGATTCGCAGTGCCTGGAAATTGAAACACCACAGTTATGGAATATCTAAGAATTATGGTTACACAATATAATTTTATATTTGATCAAATAAATTTTAAATTTTAAAATAAAATAACTATAATACTGGTGGAGTGGGCGAAGAGCCCGCTCGGGGACACATAAAATATGTGAATAAGATTAGTGACCTGATGAACGACAACATATCACCAGGTGTACTGTGGATACTGGATAACATATGGGCATATAAACCATACGGATTGAAAAGACAAATAATCAAATTAAACCTGCCACAACACAACACATTAGGGCAGTATAGATAAGATCATTTTAAGAGGGGCTTTCATTTTTATTAATATACACAGTTAGTATGAATTGCCAGATATTACCAGGTTACAAAATAATGTCTACTTATAGTGTTGGTAACCCTTCTATAAAATTGTAGTATTGATTCCTCCATTCATCACTTAATGTTTTTAACCTAGTTCGTCCTAAACTAAGCCACAAGTTAATGGCAACACTTAATACGACATAACGCAACAGCCTTCCTTAATAATATGGATTAAGAAAATCTTAAGATTTTAAAGAAATTTCATTATGACAGTAAATGAAATTAGAACCACTTTTTAGCACCGCGCGCTAGGTCAGTATAGATTTGTTCATTTCAATGGAAGAGTTCAATGTCATTAATAAATAATGTAAGAATACTGCCATAACTATTACCAAAAATATTTAAAATAAAGAATATATTTCAAAATCTTTTTTTTAATTTACCTTATATGTATCGATAAAATACCAAAAAAATATTGAGCTCTATAAGCTTTATTTAATTCCAAGGAAGGGCTATCAGTGCATGGATTAATCACCCTCACAACTTTTAACATGATTTGTGTAGTCCGAAATTGGCCAGATCTAAACTGATCTAGTGTGCGGGTCTTATTAACACTTTTATCCTGTCCCATTCAAGCGCTTGTGGTGATCCTAATCTCCCGGCACAGTCTCCAGGACCTGAGAAGCAACTCCCAGCACACCAAATTGCTTTTCCATCTCTTTCCCTCCTGACTCCCTCCTTTATATCCCTTTTACCATGTAAATTAGTATTGTAAATATTAACTTGTAAATAATATTATTATTAATTAATCAATAAAAGTGGATGCTTCCACATCTTTTCTGTACATAGTCGTCGATAAACCAACTTCTTTTCCTGGGAGCCAAAAGCTCTCGTAGCCTGACTCCATCAACTCTGGGTAACTATCGCCCCCGTCCTTTTTATCTCTTGGGATCTTCAATCTTCGTTCTCTGCTTCCATGGTGAATGATCTCCACGACACACTGGACCACTTATCGCTCACTATACGGTCCTCAGATTATTTAAAAGAATTACGATATCAATAGCAATAAGTGATTTAGAGTCAGAAATGGTGTTAGGCAGCGAGAGGTAGGACGAATTACGTGGAGGAGGGCGTATGGCTGTTCATCATACGCGTTTTCGTGCGTCTGGACAATTATCTTATTCAAATATTTTATATGTAAATCCCCGAGCGGGTTCTTCGCCCACAAACCAATAACCAACCTTATATGTTTGTACTATTTCTTTAGGAAGTTGTAATCCTTTTTAACAGAATTAGATCGGTCAAAACCTGAATATTCTTATGAAATTCTAATGAAATTATTGAAAAATCATTACTAAATTTCTCAATTAAATTTTTCTTATCTGGAAGCAAAAATTTGTATCCTTAATTTTCTAGATAGTCTATCTCCACCGTTTCATTGGACCGGAATAATTAAACGAGAAAACTGAAAACGAAAAACTTACCTCGTCGAATTTGCCGGCTGCCTGGTACATTCGATTGAGCAGATCGAAGCGACCGCATTTTTTGTAGAGCGCCTCGGCCTCATCAATCATTCCCAGCTCGATGGCCAGCACCGCAATTTGGGCGTCGGTCTCCAAAGTCTCGTCCTGCATCGCGTTCCTCAGCGCTCGCACGGACTGGGCGCGCTTCAAGTGGCCCAGACACACTTTGGCCACGTCCAAGCGCCCCGTCTGGACACACATCTTGGCCAGGTTCGTCCACACCGCTTCCGACTGAATGGAACGGATGCATCTGAGGACAAATGAGAGATTTTTTCATATTTTACGATTTATTTTTTATGAAGAGGCGGCCACAAAAGTCGTAAATCGAATTGAGCCAGCCGGTTTATCAAACCTGAACGCCTGATCCATGTTCCCCTGGGCCACATTCAGACTGAAATCCAGCACCGTCCGCCTGGTTTCCGGGTCGCACTTTGTCGCCAGCCCCTTGAAATCCCGCAACGCTATTCGCCCAATTTGATTAATATTTAATGTGATCTGGGGACAGATGAGCACGTAAATTATTATTGGTATAGGTGGACGGGAATGTGTGAGGATAAAAATAGCCGACCAATGGTATTTAACCCTATTTAGGATGGGATTTTATTAGGCTCATAATTTTAATTATCCCTATATAATAATCAATTTAAAAGAATATTAAAATTCTATTTGCAATTGGACATATTCTTAGTTCAAAAGATTTTTTTACACTAAGAAAAATTTCATAAAATTAGTAAAATAAAAATAAATTTAAAAAATAACAATTTGTGTGATAAAACTCAAAAATTTATTCAAATTTTGTTCCTTCTCGTTATTACTAACTAATACTTTGATTTTCTATTTTAATTGTAACAATCAACGTTAATCAATAATTGGGTTGTATGGATCTGTGGTGGTATTAGCAGTGAAACGTCATCAGCCGGATACCATTCATTGTTTTGATTTTGTATGCAAAGAAAATTGGCGATAATATTGTCATAAAAGACTTTTTAAAGTGATTAAATACTTGTAATAACTACTTAATACAATAATTTTTCGGTCTAATAAGTTGAATTTCACTTATTTTGTGCCGAAATGCGAGAAAAATCGCAAAAATTCTCTCACCCAATTCAGTCAAAAAGTATTGAAATTTTAAGATAATAATGTTAAATTCAGTACAAGATTAAATCTGATGACGACACCAAAAATCCGGACAACTTATACAAGGTTGAGCGGTTTTGGTAACAATAAGGCATTAGATTGATAAAAAAAGCGAAATATTTGTTGTGCAATTCCGTATCGAAAAGTTTTTAACGCCAATTGGTTCTGTAATGGTTTACTTTACAGCACGTATGCGATAATATTTCAATTTTTCACGCATTTCAGTCACCAATTTAATGAAATTACATATTGTTCTTATAACCAAAATTATTATTAAAATATTTTAGTTTGAAAATTTCGTTGTCAGCTGTTGTTCTATAATTTAAAAAAAACCGTTGCGAACGTTTTTATTAGTAATTATCGATTACCTGATATTTTTTATAATTACACAAAATAGAGTATGAAATCGGTTATTACAGCACTCATTTACCTATTTATACTCGCTGCGCTCATCAAAATGCATGGTAAATTCGTGCTGTAATAAATAAATCAATTGACGTGGGGCAAAGTTACTCTTGTGCGATGAAGTTCTAACTTTGTCAGTGTTATTCAAACTCCATTTCTTATTGTAATTTATGATCTACGTTTGGTAAATAAATGCAATTTTTAGATTTTATATCTTAATGAGGTGATCCCGCACTTTAACCTATCTGTGCTCCCTCTTATATCTCTGCCCCCCAGTTTAGAATATTGGCCCTTAGATGTTTCCATCTCAACTAGTTCTAATCGTTTGGTTATTTTTACGCTGTCAAAGTTGTCGAATACCATATTTATTCATTTACCAGTCTTTCACAACTGGCAATTGAATATTATATCTATGAATCATTACTTGTTATGATGTGATTAGCACCATGAACATATGATTCTATATAGAGGCTTTATTGACAGGTTTTTGCCAAAGAAACAGAACACACATACTACAAAGACGACCATCTCTTTCATAACTTTCATTTGTATCCGTTCATTGAACAATAGCAAATTACTAGTTTTAGAAAGATCCGGTTTATCTTTTCGATTCTGTGCACTCCATCCAAGCTTTGAAATCCAAACAAATAATGTTGTTGACACTAGTTATTCGAATGTTGAGGCCGGGGATATTATTTTTTTGTAAATGTATTCAAATAAATATTGATCACAAATTGTTATTATTAGTTAATAATGGCAAACGAATTTTGAAAGTAAAATATCACTGCTTTTTAGAATCAGTTTTCGTTGGATGTTGTAAAATGAAAATATTTTCAAGTCGGATTTATTGGAAAGTGTATAAGAATTATTGAAATACAGGGATGTAAATGAACAAAGAAAGAAAGTTTAAACAGCTTATTTGAAACCTAAAACCCGTTACTTTAATGTGATTTGATCCGGAGTCTCCCTGGAGCACAGTCTGAGTACGCAGCCAATAATAATCATTTTTATACACAAAAATGTCAGATTAAATATCTTAAATTTAAATTCAATAAAAAATTGAATTTAGTTATTAATTTAAAGTCACTTCATTCAAAAGTAAAAAGGATTAATTTTGCAATTAGATTTTCATTAAAAGTATTTTAATACTTTAAACTTTAATAAGTATAGTCACTTTAAGGTACTGGTGTGTAAAAGCATTTTTAGCCAAGTGGATAAATTTCTGAAAATCCTCTTCAAATAAGATATCACAAAAGCTAACTTTAATTCGGAGCGCATTAAGAAAATAAAAGGGTTAAAATATTCCTCTCACCACATGAGGCGTGCAGAGATTCACGAGCTGCTCCCCGGAGGCCAATCGGATCACTTCGAGCTCGTTGAGTGTCGCCTTGTCTGAGACGAACATAATGCACACGTGGGACTCGGTGATGATTTTTCCAGGTTGACTCGAGGTGAGGGCTGCTTTTTTGGCGCCCCTCTGCTGGATGCACTTCAGGCTGCAGCACAGCAATCGGTTGTCGTCGGTGTCCCAGAAGACGTTTATCGGTAACCGGGTGAAGAAGTTGTCCAGTTTCGAAGTGACGGCAAAGAAATCAAAGAATTCCAACGCGTCCTTCTCCAAATTCCAAATATAGACTTTGCCGTCGGGGAACAGATTCGCAGTCGCTATTAAAATGGCCAGATGAGTGCCCATTGCAGACGGTTTGACCACGATAAACTCCCCGAAATCGTCAAACAAATCGTAGCCTGCTTTCATATTTCCGCTGGGAGTCGTCATCAGCTTGGGCTCGTGCCTGGAGACGTCGTACATTCGAATAAATCCGTTCATTGTGAAGATGACTAAAAAGTTGCCATTCATATCAATTCCAATTGGACGTCCCTCGGAGTCGTTAAAGTGGAACTCCTGCAGCGTGACTCCACCCAGGGAGAGGATCTTAACACCTGTCCCGTCCATCACGATTATCTTTTCATCGTGTAAGAAGATTCGTAAATTTTCAACCGAAAATTGGTTCACGGATTTCAGCTTGAGCTCCGGCTCTTCCAAACCGCTCTTTGAGTCCCTCTCCTCCTTAACGATTCCATAAACTATCATTTTTCGTCCATTAGTTATCACCAAGTGCCTGTCATTCGCCGAAAGATTAGTGACAGGAATCTCCGATTGCAGAACGACTTGGCTCCGGAGCTGCTCCTCGGCTCTTTGCAGCTCCCTCTCAGCTCCACCCCGCTCCAGCCAGATTTTTTGCGAGCTCTTCTGCAGGGCGGCCACGTCCCTGGTGTAGAACACGATTAGCGCTTGTTCTCGCATGATAAAAACGTTTGAAATGCAATTCAGCAGAATGCAGGGGGAGCCGATTTCCCCCGTTCCCCAGCTGCACTGTTTGATGGCGCCCCGTACACTGGATATGTTGTTGAGCTGCCAGTGCGGATTCCTCCCGTTATCGCCCACCACATCGCGGCCGTCCTCGTCCTCGGTTTCGTCGGGAGCCAATGCTCCGGCTCTCGGCTCCTCTCTAACCACGGACTGGATCACTTTGCGCCAGGTGTACAAATTCCCATGACTCGTCCCCGCGCAAATCGTCTGGTTGTCACCGCAGTAGGACAAGCACGTGAAGATCTCCACGCCGCCAATTTGCGTGCCTCGCACCCGGTTCTCCAACTTGGGAGCGGCAACGGCGGCTCCCTCCTCACGCTCCAACAGCTCCGTCGGCAGCAAGTAGTTCTCGCTCGTCTCCATGTCCCAGACTCGAACGGATAAATCGCCTATTATTATCGCCAAGGAACTGCCGTGAGTCCAGCTGATATACCCGTTGTGACCTGGAATTTATTATTATTATTGTGTACGATTGTGACGATTACAATTATTGTAATAAATTAATGTTATTTTGGGAGTCGTAGAGTGCGTTTCGGTTTTGTACGATAGCCTTTACAGTGAGTACTCGTATCTAGTGAAGAGTAATAGTTATTTATACAGCAACAGATAATGCAATGAATTCACATAAAAATCTTAAAAATTCCTCCAAATTTCTGTACAAATATATTTTGCTCTTTTCCACGCAGTGTGTGGAAAAGAAAGCCTTCGTTGCTTATCAATTTTTCAATTAAATTGCGGGAAAGGGATAAACTATTTCTAAATTAAAAATGGTTTAATTAAACCAGTGTAACGGTTTCAAAATTTTGTTAAACTCTAATTTCATTGCACAAATCAATAAATTGAGAGAAACTTTTTTGGTAATCGCTTTTGAATTCTTTGGCACAAATTCTAATATTTGGGTAATAATTTTCAAACGTGTTTATGTTTTTATTTCATTATAAAATGTTGATTCGAAACAGAATTTTTAAAAATAAAATTCTATAACTATAATCTGAGAGTGTCGGATAATGTTCGTCAAAGTTAGTCAACATGTAAGAGTAAAACCTCCAGTATCAAAGTAACTTTTCGTAAAAATTGATGTATCTCGTTTAAATTTAAATTTCAAAACCGTTACACTGGTTTATATGATTATATGAATAAATTTGTAATTTAGCAATGTTCTGTCCTTTTCCCGCATTACGCTTTGTGAAAAAGGGCGAGGTATAGTGTGCGGAACAAGGATACATATTTCTAAACAATTTAAAAAATTTGTAAGATTTTGTGTTAATTAATTTATAAATGCATAAAATTTTGTATCAAACACGGTATATAAGCATTATTAAACACTCGAACCTTCTTTAAGGCACTCGCTACGTTCGTGGTTTAAAACAACCCTTGTGTTTAATAATGCCTTATCTTATCGACCTTGTTGTATTGGATATTAGTAAATATATAAGTATATAAGTATAAAAACAGTTTTAAGTGAAGATAAATAATATTTGTCAAATAACATTATATGATTTTTTTTCTAAATATAGACTAACAAAGATTATTGCAAATTCTTACTGAAATCTGTTCATTATTCTATATTAACAATTGAAATACCTTTATTGGATTTGTAGTATACAAATTAATTAATCTTTCATAAACATAAAATCTAATTAAATCATGAATTGAAAAATGAAGATAGTTTATTAATCTTATTTTTGACTAAAATTTGTTGATTATTTCAACCCTGAGATAAAACAAAATTGAAATACAAAAATTCTAATTTAATTTCTAATGCTATTCATAAATGACTTATGTAATATTGTTCAATTATATCAATTACAGTCGACTCTCGATAATTGAAACATTTGAAAACAACTAGTGCTTTTTCTTTATTATCAAAGTGTGACCTCCGTGAAAGGAATCGAATTTATATATTAACTGTATTTTTGGATAATTTCACAACAAAACGGATTAAATATAAACATAACGTTTTGAAAGAGGTGCACATGTCGCATGTCTCTTTCAAACAAAGTATCCCGGATTGTTTATAATTAAATTTAACGTATTAATTGAAATATCAACTTGATATTTCCTATTTGCGAATAAGAGAAACAAGATATAGTTTTTTCTATCTTCCCATGAAATTAGAAAAGGGAAAAAAAACAATATGAGTGAGACAACCAATTTTAACAAAATTTAAATTTGATTTGAAGAATACGAATGTTCTTTTTAAATTTTTGTGATAATTTATTTAAAAATGCATAAAATTTTGTGTGAAACACAAAACTTAACTTAACTTGCCCAAACAAAGTTTAATTCAGATTATATTCAAAAATAGGTTTTTGCACTCCCTTATCGAAACATACGCTTTTCGATATCCTTTTGAGTTTCGTAATGTTTCACTTTATGACAGTCAGTGAAAATTTTGAATTTTTATTTCAATAAATAAAATTTGTCATAAACTATCCAACAAATTGGTATCAATGTCAAAATTTGGTCACAATTGTTGCTCTTTAACTACACAAAACATTGGTCTCGGCTATGCCATAGAACCGTGCCTATATTATAAATTAATTAATGTTTCCTGTTTTAAAATTTTAATATTTGCTGTTTCAACAGCCATCTGCATATAATTGGGTTATTTTTGTTCGATTTTTGGCATATTATGTAAATATCAGAGATAAATCTGATTAACTGTAATGTAGGTAAATTATTGTAATAGCATTATATTGCTTTAAATAAAAATTTATTTTACAGAAATTAAAGCAAACAAATGTTTCATGTCACAATAAAATAGACATTTGCCTTATGCCCAAGAAGTTAAGAGGAATTCCAACTGTTAACGGTAATTTCACAAGTAAAATTTCATTTGAAACATTTGTGAAACATGTCAATTTTTTGATTTTCCTTGTAAATAATGAAATTTAATGTGAAATTGTCAAAATTTCAGTGCTCTTGAGTGGAGGACAATAAACGTTATGTTCTGCTCGGGTGTAAAGTCCTGTTTTATAACTCGGAAACGATGAAACACTCGCCTTAGGCTCGAATGTTTCACACTCGTTTCCCTTATTAAAAAACAGTTGACTTTACACTCTTTTAGCACAAATAACTATTATATTCATTAATTAGAATAGAAATTTTGTCATAAACTTATATTATAAAATTAATATCAGTTTATCTAAATTTAATATTAGAATATTTCATTCTAAACTTCAGAAAAATTGGTTATTTGAATATTTTTATAAAATATAAGTGGAAAATTCTCTTCTAATTTATAAAAATCAATTCCACTGCAAAATATTTGCAACGTTCCCATTCAAATGCCCGTATAACTATAAAAACAAAGCACTTGTGCAATCTAAACGGGATTCAATTTACCTGGAATGCGTCCGCTGAGTTTTACGCGATCCAATTCGGATAAATTGCCGCTGCTCTCGACATAAAAATGAGCCACCGTCATGTCGTCCATCAGGGTGACGATGGAATCTCGGTGCGGGTGCCAGAGGACCTGGATAATAGGACTGCTCGTGGACTTCATGACTTCGGTGCAGGTTCCTTGCTGGTTCACGTAATACAAAATCCCGGACTGCGTTCCAATGTAGAAGCAGTGATTATCCTTTAATCCGATGTATTGGCTCGTCCTCGCCGCCGTTCTCGGTCGCCAATTGGTCAGAGTGTCCAAAGCGGACTCATCCCCAGCCACAGCCGCCTTTGCCAAATTGGTCAGCTCGCTATTTGCCGTTAAAATTGTCTTTCTAAAGGTTAAATGCAAGACTGGATCTTTCAAATCGTGGGTAAAAGTGGTCAAAAACTGATTATGGTTATCACATCTCCATCCAGTGAGAACGCCCATAGCATCAGCACTGACCAACCTCCCTCCTTGCTCAGAAAAGGCCAAGAGGACAATCGGAGCCTTGTGCAAACCTCGAATCGATCGAAATTCTCGACTTCCTTTTCCCCAAGAATAAATCTCCCCATTCTCCCAACCGGTCACCAAAAGCGTCTTTTCAGGGTGCCAACACAGAGCTGTTGCCTGGGAACTGGCATGGACGGGATATGTTATATCCCTCAAGGGTTCTCCCTAAAATAAATTCGATTTTTATTCAAAATAATTATTAAAAATCCATTTTTTTCAATTTAATTTACCTGATCATCGAAAATAGTCACGGATCCTCCTCTGTTCTGGCTGTAAGAAGCCACAGCGAAAATCGGCTCATTCTTGTGCCAGCAGCTGATTGTACTCACTGCCTCCGAGTCCAAAAACTGCACTTTTGTGTCGAAGAACAGGGTCATTTTTGTTAATTTGGAAAATACTTTTGGAACCTGTACAATTTATTTTCTTGGGTTTGTTTTGTTGCCATTGGCAACCAAAGCAGAGAAGAACTTGTTGTTTACTTCTTGCTTGCTTCTTACCTGTGAAACAGGTGAGAAAGAAGGGAACAGATTATTATTATTTCTCAAGAAAGCAACAGGTGGGAGATTCTTAAATGGAAAGAAGTTCTTATTGGAATTAATTTATTTTAGGGAGATTTTTAAGAATTTTCTATTTTTTGTTAATAAGAACATCATCATTACTTCTAAAAAAAATTATATTGGTTTCCTTTTTTCGAAATCAAGATTTTTAGACATTTAAAGTGAGAATAACTCACGCTGTATATATTAAACAATACAAAATCAATTATTTCAGCTTAAAAATCAGCAAAGACGATCCGGTCCAATGATAAGACTTTTCATAGTGCTAAAAACTGAGATCACCCCGAGATATTAATTCAAATATAATCGAAAACACCTTAAAACGATAAAGTGGGGCGTACTAATTATGTGAATTTACACGATTTGTAATTGGCTACGGGTATTGAATAAAGCATAACTAAACACTGTATGGTTATGGGCCACTTTCTAGAGGAAGCATTGGCTACTAAATGTAAAGATAGAATAGAATAAAATAAAATAAAATAAAATAAA
>JXOV01012955.1:0-13431 GCA_001014945.1 Clogmia albipunctata
GACGAACGTGTACGCCGCAGCTTTCGGGACACCAATTACATATTCAATTGTTTATTCGATTTCTTTTGCTTCAATTTTCTTATTCATTTCTTATTCGCATCTGATTTTATTTTCTATCAATTTTATATAACAAAAAAATGCATAAAAATTGTAAATATTTACTTAAACTTTTCATTCTCTGATTAATTTTCGGATGTTAGCCCAAACATGTCCTAAATAACTTTGTTCTTTATAGAAAAGGTAGAGATCTAATCGTTGGTCAAGAATCAAAGCCGTTATAACGGTTTTTTTTGGAAATTTAAATTGTAATGTAAAATGTAACGTAAACACTTGTTTGTTTACATTACATACAGTTGTGTTTTGAGAGAAAAGTTTTTTTTTATTATTTTCCATTTTAAGTTATTAAATTGAATTAAAATCACTATGCAAACCAGGCAAAAAAGTCGAACAAAACAAAATGAAATCCCAATTGTAAAGAAAATAGTAAAACCAAAGAAGAAAGGAAAACAAATCGATGGAAACCAGCATTCGGTTAAATTGGGGATCAAATATCGACGGAAGCAGAAGGCTAAAGGGGCGGTAGTGTCAGATATTATATTCCGGGTGCCAGAGAGCAAATATGAGGCGGCTCTGGCAAGAATGGAACTCCCAAAACTGGATATTTCTCGGTCTAAATGCATACACAACAGTCTTCTGGGTGAAAATTCGTTAGCGGCCACTGGACCAATAGCAGTTTCGGACAACAAAATGTATGAAGAACTCCTTGGCTGTCTAGAAAATGGAGACATAGAAGGCTTCACGAAAACCGCAAATGAGGCTTTGTTATCCAGGAAGTTAGATAAGACCCAAAAGAACGACTTTATTTGTGTAAATTTTTAAATTTATTCTTGAATAAAAAACCATTGTTAATTTTGTAAACTTTCAGACCCTTCTAACAGCAGTCTTTTACAACCCCAAAGCGAAGGAAAATGAAGTCTACAAACAATGCCTGGAGACCCTCTTCAACACTGGAATGTATAAAATGGGAACAGCTGATAATATTTTAGATTTAATGATGCATTGTTATCCGTCCATTTAAAATTTGAAAGAATCCAATTTGCGCCAAAAAATTTTAGGTTATACTGTTGTGTTTTGGTCAAAATAATGTACAGAATAAACTTAAGCCTATCAAGGCTTATTAAAAAGCCAAACAGTTTTATCAATCCCCTACTGAATCGGTTATTATCATCAGAAATCAATGAGGATAAATTAAATGATTATATCAAACAATTCGAGGCTCCAAAGTCAGGGCCTGGAAAATCGTACTTCCGTGTGTTAAATGACCAACTTCTACAAAGGAATTCCCTACTAGAGAATAAGAGGAGTTTATCCGAGATGAAATCCAAAAATACCGACAAAGAAATGGTGGAATTAATTGATTTGGAATGGAGCGAATTGGAAGAGAAAATTTCAATGAAAAACCATGAAGTTTTGGACAGTATTTTGACTCTAGAGGAGGGTGACATGTTCCAGTCTATGATTGTGGAGGTCACTGCTGGTGTTGGTGGAAAAGAGGCAATGCTATTTGCCGGGGAACTGTTTGAAATGTACTCAAATTATTGCCTTTTCAAAAGATGGGAACTGGATGTTCTTCAAGTAGATAACTCTGATATGGGTGGAATTAGACATGCTTCATTCTGTGTAACAGGTCATGATGCTTTTCAGTATCTAAGGCATGAAGGAGGGGTGCATAGAGTTCAAAGAATTCCAGTTACAGAGAAATCCGGAAGAATTCACACCAGTACAGTTTCTGTAGCAATTATTCCTCGTCCAGACAATTTCGAAATAAATATTAAAGACAAGGACTTGAGAATAGAGACAAAGAGGGCCAGTGGAGCAGGAGGACAGCATGTAAATACCACAGATTCCGCTGTAAGGATCACTCATCTTCCTTCTGGAATTTCCGTTGAATGCCAAACTGATCGGTCTCAATTTAAGAACAGGGACTTGGCTATGAAAAAATTGGAAGCGAAATTATTCGAAGTTGAACTTGAAAAGCAAAAGAGTGCGGAAATATCGTCAAGGAAAAGCCAAAAAGGACAAAGTATGAGGAATGAGAAAATCAGAACTTATAATTTTAATCAGGACCGAATCACCGATCATAGAATTGAATCAGGCACCACGCATAATCTTGAAGGCTTCCTAGCAGGCAACCACATCCTAGATAAATTTATAGATCATCTTCAAAGCGAACTGAAAGAGCAAAAGTTAAATGAAATTTTGAAAAATTTGAAATAGAAAAATAAACTATAATATTGAAGTAGTAATGTAAAGCGTTTAATTTTAATAAGAATATAAACAAAAACACTTAATTTTAAAGTCCGGTTGTAGCACCCAATACGATTCCGGACTACACTCAAACTTAACATAATTCTAAAAAGAAATAAAAGAATATCTTAAGAAAAATGGTTTATTTCCCGGTACTTTCCCAGTCATTGGCCATTCCAACTTTTGTGACATGATCTCTCACCGCTGCATCGAGTATTTTCTGAATCTCCCTACAGCCTTGTAGCGCTTGTTCTAAAACTATAGGAAAGTGGTCTAGGTGGAATCTTTGAGACATTTCCATAAAAGCGATTTTTCCCGAGTATGGCAGAGAAGCTACTGTTAACGTTGGACCGCCGCTGACTTCTTCTAAATGTGAGACATCCATCAGAGGGACATTTCCATTACCCAGAGAAGCAGTGCAGGCACAGACATACTCTTTTAAATAAATACCAGCGTCAATCAAAGCTAAAGTCGCTGCATTAACTGAAGCACAGAAATTCCCTCCGTCCGCTTGAAGAACCTCAATGTAGACGTCTATTTGTGACTTGGGATACAATTCTGTCTTAATTGCAGCGCTCAAAGCCTGTCTAATGTGAATGGTCATCTCCTGGGACTTTCTATCACCCCGAGGACGATTTTTTCTTTCTCCCGTTGAAAAGGTTGCCATACTGTATTGACAATTAACAATAGCCTCTTCGTCGTTCCTTTTCTTATTTGAGGCCTAGAATTCAACTTGTTTAATAAAGGAAATTGATCAAATAATGAAGAAAACTATACTTGATGTGGTCCATAAACAGCAGCCAAAACTTTTGTGTTTCCTTGCTCTAAATAGGCACTTCCATCTGGCTGGCTGAACACTCCGAGTTTGCAGCGAATTCGTCTGAGTTCAATGGATCTCCTTCCGTCAAGCCTTAAGCCTTGGTCAGACAATAAATCAGGCATTTTTTCAAAAAATAATATTGTAAACAAAAACACGCCGGCAATATGTCAAATTATCCGTCGAAAATGTTCCTGATTCCAATTTTAAGATTGACATTCGAATTAAGGATGTTTATACCAAGCTATCATTCACGAAAAACCAAGTTTTCTCAGTTTCACGCAATATGAAAATTATCAAATTTCCCTCTCCAAATAATTATTATTATTGGAAGGTGGTGGTCTAGAGAAACCCGGCCGGTTTTGTTGATTTTAATTTATTTTAGTAGCTTCCGAGCTCTAAGCCAGTTAATTAAAGTGAAGACCCAAAAGTTTACAATTAGTGTTTAGTAACAAATAAAGTAAATAATGAAATACAAAGATACTAGAGATGGAATCCTTTACACAAGGAATTTCATCCTGAGAGGGATGTGCGCCGTTTATCTGGTGGCATTTACAGGATTTTATCATCAGAGTGAAGGTTTGTTATAGATAATTGTTAGAAACCTGTTGTTTAGGGTGTAATTTCATGTTTTAAAAATTGTAAACAAATCGGCAAAAGTTCCGAATTTTGTTCCGAAAAATTAGGGTTCAAATTCGAATCTTGAAAAGTAGTTGTAATTAAATATTTTTGAAATTTGATACTGATTTGTTACATTTGTTCTGGTTTGCCTTGAATTGCAGGTCTGTTCGGCAACAATGGAATCTTCCCAGCCAACTCCCAGTTCAAGGCGTCCAAGGCCAATCTGCTGCTCTTCTCCGGTTGGCTGGGCCTGGATGTGAGCTCAATGGTAGACGTCTTAGCCTTGGTCGGAATCATGATCGCCTTTGCCGGATTTGTTTCACGGAAATTTATCAGTTTTCCGGTTTTCGGCGCTCTTTGGGCCATTTATAAGTCCCTTTCAGACGTTATGGGTCCCTTTGAGAACCAGGCTGACCTTCTCCTGTTAGAGGCTGGTCTAATTTGCATCTTCCTCGCTCCGACCAGTAATAGGCAACAGACACCAAACGATAGACTGGGATTATTAATGATTAGATGGCTTCTATTCAGATTTATTTTCTCCTCTGGAGCGGTGAAATTGATGAGTGGATGCCCGCATTGGTGGCGTTTAGACGGACTTATCCGTCATATGGAAACACTCCCTCTTCCCACCCCTCTTGCTTGGTTTTCGTACTACATCCCTGAGCATTTACTGAAACTAACCATGGTCTATGTTTATGTCAGTGAATTAATCATTCCCTGGCTCTTCCTCTGCCCTCAATTGGCTCTAAGGAAGTTTGCCTTCTACTGGCACCTTTTCCTTCAATTCCATATTATCGTTACTGGTAATTATGGATTCCTTAACTTCCTAATCGTCACTCTTCTGTTCTCACTCGTCAATGATTCAGTCTTTTACGCAAAGAAAAAGCCTCACAGCGATAAAATCCTCATGCTGATCACTCTAATCGGTATCGGATATTTGACTTGGTATCTCTTTGGCATTGGAATCAAGAATGATGAATTCGTCTTCAAATTAAGTAAGTTTTAATAATTTTATTTTTAAAAATTCAAAATTGATTTAATCTGTATGGTTTTTTTCAGAATTCAACCAAACTCAATACAGCGAAGCTCTCTACCATGCCATCAAAATCGCACCAGGCATCACTGTCGTCGGTATCATTGGCACTTTCCTCACGGAAATGGTCAAACATGCTTCAATCAGGAATTCGGTGAGTTGCAGTTGTTCTTATAAAAAAATAATTTATAGTTAGTTAAAGTCTAAATTAAAATGCGTATTAAGCATTTTTATTCCGAAAGCAATTCTTACGCGTTTTTTCATTACAACCTATAATTGAATCGATTATCTGTGAAACGAAATAAGTCTTGAACGTTTTCTATTAAACATTATGTCGTTTGTTATAAATACTCAATTTCAAAACCAAATATTTTTATACCATTCTATTGAAAAATCATTTAAGTAGCCAGTGCTTTTTAAAAACTCATTCATAACCGAACAGTGCTTAGTTATTGTTATACATTATTTAGGTTTAGGAACATATGGCTTCGGCTAGTGCCTAAAATAATAAATACATTTATAACACATTGTGTAAATACTCAATATTAGTACTTTGTACAAAAATTCAGCTACTAAAAATTATAATTTATTATCTCGTTAGTTCCGACCTCAGTGAATTATCGGAATGTCTTCTTATTCTTAGCTACATAACATAGCATAGCAAATAAATATGCTATTTGTATAAACTTATATTTTTCCCAGACGTTTTTAAATAACTATTAGAAATTTTGTGTGAATTAAAATTTTGTGTAATTCCGTATCGAAAAGTAGCCTCTTTTTAACGGAAATTGGTTTGGTAACGGTTTACTTTTCATCACGACGTGCGATAATATTTCAAAATTTTCACGCAAATTAGTCACCAATTGAATGAAATTAAATATAGATGTCATAACCCAATATTTATATATTTATTATTTAAATTTAAAAATTTCGTTATGTGTATTACCGACTATAATATTGAGTATAAATATTTTGTTAGAGAGCCTATCTCTCTCCAATCAATTCAGAGTTATTTAAGTGGTGATTCTCTTTCTAATTAGATTAGACATGGGAGCTTGGGTCTTAATTGTGCCACAATTTGAAAAAAAAACTGCTGCGAATTTTCTTTTTAACTCGTATTTTTTTCAGAATTACACAAAGTAGCGCTCAATAAACATATGAAATAGGTTATTACAGCACTCATTTACCTATTTTTCCTCACTGCGCTAGTTAAAAATAAATACATGGTAAATTCGTGTTGTAATAACCTCTATTTCAACACTTGTATCGAAATATACTATTACCGCACTATTGTTCAGTCTTACATTACCGCCTACAAATTGATAATATTATTTCATTTTAACTTCCTGGTGCGAATTTTTTCACATTTAATTGATAAATAAAATATAATGCAACAAATTGTTGTGTATTAAATATTTTCGTATCAATTCTCACGAATTTTCAAAATACGCATAGTCATCAAATAAAGGTGTAAAAAGAAAAGTATTTCAAAATTTGTTTTTGAATGGAAGATTCCACAAAACTACAAAACCCAAATTAGTCTCGATTATGTAATTTGTTTTCGTTTTTATTTACATTAATTTAATTAATTTTAATTCTATTTTTTTTTATCAAGATGGGTATTAGGGTTAAACAATTAATTAAACTATCGAATGTCGTAAAAAGCTATTTATGAAATCAGGTGAAAACAAGACTATTTATAGCAAGCTAATTAGTTTGTTTTATTTAAAATTGGTAATTTGCACTAGTTAGTCCAATAAACTGAAGAATATTAATTCTCTATCTGTTTTGGTATTCGTTTTATGCATTGGCATTTAATTAAACACAAGTAGAATTTTAGAAAACGAAGAAAATGAGTTTTCTAAAAGATACGAATGTTTAATTATGTATTTTTCCAACCAGTTTTTTTTACAAAATTTTATGCATTTTTGTTGCTTAATATTGATATTATGACACTCAGTTTTGCTCTGTCAAAGTCGTTATTATAGCACAAGTGCTTTAAAGAATTCTTTAAAGCACTTGCGCTTTTTCTTTATTATTAAAGTGTGACCTCCGCGAAAGAAATCAATGAAATTTATATGTACGTCAGTTTTGCTATGTAGGGTTTACCTGTATTTGCGGATGGATGTGTGTGTTGTATGCATAACTTTTATACAATTCCAATATCAAACAAAATACTCTGTCTTAATTTTTCGATATATCATAGAAATAGAGCACATTGATCTGTATCACTGAAATCCGATCTTTTAAGACACAATTACAAAAATTTAACATTTGATCATTTAATGGGGAAAAATTTGGTTAATAAATCATGGCGGTAGAAGAAAAATGCAAAAAAAATAATCCATCAGGGCTACTAAGATCTAAAATTTTTTAGACATTGGATATTAGTACAAATTACTAATTTTGTGTATTTAAACGACTTGTGATTGTCTGCTTATATTGAATAATGTATAACTAAACACTGTACTGTTATGAGTCACTTTATAGAGCAAGCATTGGCAACTAAAATAAAAACTTTCATTAGAACTGTATAAAATATAATTAAATGATTAAAATAATAATTTTTAAAGATTCTTGAACTTTTTATATTGGAAAATGTTAAAATGAATAGACCCATCGTAATTTATTTACTTCTAATATCAATGTTTAAAAAGCGATTTGAAAATAAGAAAAATTAATTACGTTTGCGTCAATAGAAATTTCCCATTTTATATAAATTGTTTTTAAAGAAGACCTTCTGCGATAGACAACAATATTTGGGAAAATATTCCTTGGAAATCTTGTAAAATTCTTATTTCAATTTTATTTCTGTCTAATATGATTTTCTTGTTTAAAATAAATCTAATATTAAATTGAATTTTTCAGCCGTCAGTTTCAGTGAAATTCTGGCGAATAATGAAGTCGTCTCTGTTTTTGCTGTTGGCTTTGGTTCAGTTAGGTCTGACTTTAGTCCCATTCCGCAACATTCATCCAGCGACGAACGTCGACAACACGGAATTGTCGGATTTGTACAGCAAAGTGGCGGCATTCAAAATCGGCAACGAATACGGAGTTCATCTGAGAAAAATGCGATCGGAGAGACTGGAATTGATACTGGAGTACGCAGACAATTTGGAGGGACCTTGGACACAGTATCCATTTGCGTACAAGCCTTGGAATGCGAATGAGAGTCTGCCGTTTGCCGGACCGTATTTTCCCCGGTTTGATTTTCAATTTTGGGAGGCGGCGCCGAGCAATTTCAAGGACCACCTTTGGGTGTCCAGTTTGACTCTTCGACTGCTTCAAAATGAGCCGGCTGTCTTGAATCTTCTCGGCCTTCATCAGCCCCTTCGCCGAGCTCCAAAGTTCGTTCGAACTTATTTGTACAGATTCAAATACTCGCCATGGACTGAAAAGTCGACCTATTGGACCAGTACAAAATTGGCAGAATTCCTGCCTCCCTTATCCCTGCAGGACTCCCTCCTGCAGACGAACGTGAAAGCAATGAAAATCCCGCTGAAAAGTCAGCCGCCAAAGACCCTCCGAAATGTCCTGCTGAAGAGCGTCCTTGACTCGATCCGGAAGACTGTGTCCCTGCTTGAGGGCAGCTTCCTGACGTTCGGTATCCTCAGCACCGGATTCGCCATTATCGCAACCAAAAAGACCGGATAAAGTGTTCCCTCCAGACGAATCATTGAACATTATTATTTTTTTACCATTTAATTCGTTTAGTTTTTGATTATCTTTCGAATCTCACCACTACGTTTATAACCTAAAGTCTAGACTGTATTCTATTAAATTAATGAAATAAAACACGTGACGATATTATATTTTTTTGTTTAAATAAATGCATTGTGATTGAAAATATTGGTTTGATTCAATGTTATATGTAATTTAGTCAAATAATAGTTATTGATATATATATTTTTGTTGCTTAAATTTATATTATGACACTAAAGTTTGTTCTGTCAAAGTCGTTTTTATAAGACAGGTGGCATAAAGAATTCTTTAAAGAATTAGTGCTTTTTTATTATTAAAGTGTGAGATCCGTAAACAGAATTCATCAATTTATATGAAGTTACTTTGATACTGGGACACATTAATAAACATTAAGCGACACTCTCAGATTACAATTTCGTGATGGGTCAGTTTTTCGCCTTAGTGAAAATTTGGAATTTTTATTTCACTAGTGAAAATAAGAAAATCATAATCTAGAAACAAATTTGTCTTAACGACTTTGACAGAACAAAATTGAGTGTCATAATATCAATATTAAGCACCAAAAATGCATAAAATAAATTAATTACCTTAAATTTTTACTTCAATTCTGTCAAAGAATTTTAAATTTTATTTTATTGCGTTATAAAAAGAAGACAACTCGATGGCTATTCAAAAGTTTTCAGGGTATTTAGAGATCATCCGGAAGCGCTCGGTACTCAGAAATTATTGTTTTCTATATGATTAAAAATAAATTTTATACTTAACACCAAAAGTCAAGACAACAAAAAGTGATTCGTAACTGTTTTTAATGTTTTACATTCAGAAATGTAAAATGAACTTTGTTGTATGTATTTGCATACTGTTTAGTTTTGCTTATTGGAGTTATCCGTTAAACGAAGAAATTTGAACAAATCCTTGAATAAACTGAAATTAGACGTTGAGAGCAATTTTTCAATTGATGGTTTTTCTTTAACTATGGGCGGAATGAGCTGTTAATCGTATTAACAATATATATGAATTTGTGATTAAAAATTTATACAAAAAGTTAATTTGGCGCTAAAACGAATTTCATACAAAGTGCAAATTTTCAACATGAAATATCTTTTTAATTACTTGAGTAATTAATATGCTTTTACCTTTAAAAATGAGCTGTTAACCCAATTAACAACATATATACAGGGTTTTGTTATTAAAAATTTATTAAAAATTCATATTATATTTTCGAATTTTTGCTTTTTAGCGATTTTCGCGCCTTTTTTGTACAAAAAAGGGCAAAGAGCGTAAATTATTAGGGTAACTATATGAAAATTATCACCTCTCTCGCTCGCTCCTCATCCAATAATAATAATAATTAACTTTTGAATTTTAAATCGAGTAACGAACATCACTCTGATAATAATAATAAAATATACTGCTGAACAAAACTAAGCAGTGAACTTTTGAAAAATTGTGTGTGTTTTTAGTAGTTTAAGGTTTGTGATAAATTTTAATATTCATCGGAATGTCTTTCTAACAGACATAAGGTGGCCGGAAAAAAATAAAAGTGCTCCAGAACTGAATAAATAAATAAATTAAATATAACCGATATATAATAAATTGTGCTAAAAGTGAAGGTGCATTTAAAAAACCCAATTAAATATTTTTTTAATTACATTTGCAAAATAAAATTGTCCCCGATAAAATAAAAAAAATAAATATGTACAAGTTGCAAAAATTTACACAATTGAGTTGAATGATTTAAATGCAATAAAAACAGTAAAATAGACCTTTTTTAACGTCTTATTTATAAATCGTGTGTATTGGAAAATAATTGCCAAATTATCAATCTTTCCATATTTTAGTCCAATTTTAAAACATTGTTGCAAAATTACTGCAATTCTAGACGCATTTAACCAAAAGTAAACAGTAGTTTCGTGCATTTGATGAGTGCTACTTTCAAGTTGTTGATTTTTTGCGGCTAAAATAATAATTGTAAGATTATTGCCTGTTGCACCAAACAGTATTATCGACCAAAGTAGCCAGTTATCAAATAATTTATATAGTTCAAAATATTGGCTTACTAAGTCTCGTATTAAATTAAATGAATTAAATTGTTGATTTCTGCTCGAATTTCTTCTCTACAATCGATTATTTTGGTCTCTCCTAGCAATGTTAGTGCGTGTGCTTGTTAGTAGTGACTCCAAAAACTGTGTTTCTATTTACCGTTTTATTTTTTTGAAGTCAGAAACTGGCCACCTTAGCTTTACTGGGGCACAGTGAATTTAAACTGCGATTCTCTGAATAGTTGCAATTAAATTAATTAGCAAAATCAATATGAAATTGTTTTGTGAGAAGGAGGAGAGGAAAACTGTAGTCCTGACCTTTCCCCAAACTGGTCATTGACTGATGGTCATTTTTTAAAATTAATTTTTGTGTTGTGTGACTTGACATTTTTATTTTATGTTTTTTTTTCATTCGGTCTCAGCAGTCCGAATGATTGACTGTTGAATTCACATATAGTTGCTCTCTCACATTGTTTAAATATGTACATATGTGCATATACATATATAATATAAAAATAGGCACGCAATCGGTCAATAATCCGTTCAAGTTGCGAATTTTGTATTTAATTTTATTATAAATAGTGGCGCAGAGAAGAGCCATAAAAACCTGTAATCAATTGGAACGTGAGGGAATTTGGGCAGAGAATTTCATCCTATTTCTACTGTCGTTGTTGCATTTGAACACAATTCCCTTTATGAGTCACTACATTTTTATCGTTCTCCTCTGCAGCAGAAGAATTAAATGGTTTAGCTAAATAGTGATGATGATTGAAAGAAATGAATGAAATGAATTCATTGTTGAGTGGAATGTGCGTAAATCCGACCCAGTAATAATAATAAAATTAGCAAGTCAGAGAGAATAAAAAGAGAAGAAACCGGCTAGTCGTGTGTTTATTGGTGAATAGAGAGAAAGAGCGAGAAAAGAGTAAATTGGTGATTTTTTAATTAATTTTTTATAAATGTGCAAAAAGTGCGTGTGCCAATTGGTTCTTCGCGATCTCTAAACAACAGTTCTGGTTTTGTGAGTGCGCCGTGCATGTGCCCAAAAGAGTCTCCCAGTGGTTTGAAGAAATTCACCAAAAATAGAGGGATTATCTGAGGCGAATTTAGAACCTTCTTTTGGGAATCGGAAAAGCAGCAGCAGCCAATCGAGTAGCTGGCTGTTAGACGACCCCCGCTCTTGCTGCAATGATCATATCCAAGGATTTGTTTCTGCTCGGTGAACAGGACTATTTGAGATTGCCAAAGGACGAGAAACGAAACCGAGTAAAGAGTCCAGCGCCTCCCCCGACTGTCGTTTTAACAGCTGGCATGGGTAAAAATCCACCCGATGATTTGCGGTAAGTTCTTTCAATTTCAAAAACTAGTATTTTAATCAATTTAATATTGCACCAGATAAAGTGCATTTCAACTCTTCTGAGACATTACTATAAAAACCCTACCCCGAGACAATAAATAAATTTAATTAATGTATAGATTTGCGGCAGAAATCCGGAACTGCTCAAGGATTTCATGTCAATGAAATACATATTAATACTGTCTGGGACTGACTGACTGACTGTCTCTATATAAAAAGGTATCCAGTTTTCTGCTCAATTATGGAGACGATTGTGTCTCTCCAGCAACAGGAATTGATTAGGCGCCTCTAATTCCAATGCTATTGTATAGGTTCAATATCATAGCAATAAAGCTCCTAAACACGTGCTTCAATGCCATTTTTATTTACATATAATAAATACTATTGACCGATGTCAAGAGATGGTTGTCTTCGGCCCACAGTAACCCGAACCGAACCGTCGACTATAATTTGGTACAGTCAAGACTCGCTTCTTCAAAGTTTTATGGCTTATGAATTTCAATTTATGACACTATTAAATATTTCTTTATTGACGTTACATCTTTTGAATAATTTCAAGCACTAGGGTTTAAAATGGCATGTAAATTATATTTTACAGAATATTTCTAAAAAAATATGTTTTCCTGTATTAAATTATTCGGAGTAGTACTACTGATTTCATGTGATGCCCTTCAACTACAAGTATGTTATTTTTTTAAATAATATAATATGGTTACTAATTTTTTATATTTGTTTGTATTAATAATTGATACTTACTTCAAATTATTTTAATACTTATTTTTTTTTAATATTTTTCTCTATTGACAAATCAATTTGAAAGAATGGAGCTTTTCTGTAAAGCTATTGGCGCCATGGATTAGGCACCGTTTAGTTGGAATTTATTTTAATATAAATATTTTGTCATTTGAATTGGTCGAATTGGTCCTTGACAATCAATAATGTCACCAATTGGTGAGAAACAACCGTTTTATGGTCGTGGTGCCCAGCCATTTCACTTCCTATATGAAAATATGTGTAGTTGGACGACTAAAAAAGCGACCATAAAGAAGGAGCAGCAGAAAAAAACACCCAAAAACTAAATTCATTTGACTTTTGGGTTTGTGACGAAATTTTTTGTTATTTTTTTCTCGATTCTTTAAATTTTATTTTATTGTGTATTTGGTGTTTGTGGATGGGGGACGAATAAGAACGAAAGGCCAGAAAGAACAGGTTCATCGTCGTGTGGTTGGTCGTCATCAAAGTAAGCAGAATGAATGATGCCAATACTAATAATTTGATTAATTTATTAGTGGCCCGTTAATTATGGGCCCAGACACGAAATTGTCATAACATCAAGTTCAGGCATTACGTTTATTATTGTTGCCCCATTATAATGAGAGAATATTGAATTAAATTTGGGGGTATATTCGCAAAAGCGCGATGTGTGTATACATTTTATGGTCTTACACAAAAACGGACAAGGTAGCATCGAATTATTATAATTTGTCCGGGCTCGCAAATGGGACCCAGAGAAAAGTGTTACTCTTTTGGGGCTCGCGCGCTCGCGACCGAG
>JXOV01012955.1:13608-33714 GCA_001014945.1 Clogmia albipunctata
TGTGAATAATTTATTCAGTTGACGTCGATAAAAATGATTTCTTCTCACTGAGTGTGGTGGCTGTGCCTGAAATGATGGTGGTGTGGTATTAGTGGCCAGTTGCTGGCATAGAAGATGGGGTACTTTTAAATTGAATACCGTCCAAAAAAACACCAGCGAAAAGGAGAAAAAATTATTCGTAAAGGTTTTTTCTTCTGTGTTGGTCGTCGCACGAGGCAGCAGAACGGTCCGAAATATTCGTGGAGCGATTCGTCAACAGCTCAGCCCGTTCCTGAATCACAACACAGCAAAAGAAGGCTGCGATTCTGTATAAATGATCATAATTCGATTAACATTCCAACCGAGAAGCGGTGTGAAATTCCATCAAATACTACTTTGTTGCAAAATCTTACTGTCAAATTTGAGCGATTTAACTTGATCCTAGACTTGACCATTTATCCCCTGTTCTATTTATTATTGCATTCTATATAGTCGGAATATATACATACATGTATTGATTAGCAACATGATGGGTGAGAGAGAAAGAGGCGGACAGTAATCTGGCACCGACTGATAAGAGAACCATTCACAAGCACATCGCAAAATTCTTGCTGCACATTGTTTCTGTTCCAACTTCGGAAATGAATTAAATGCCTTTATTGCAAATTATTTATTTATTATTTTATATCGCCCTTCTATTCTATTTTTGCGGTCTTTATTCGGCCACACATTGGCGGTGGCTGGCTGACTGGCCTGTTATCAGAGCTGGAGCACGAGTACTGTTATTGGAATTATTTATCTGTTCCTACGTACATTGTGTTTGCAATTGTTTGTTGTTGTGACTGGCTGACTGGATGGTCGTTCGACAAGTTTATCATCATTGTGCACTTAGTGTCAAAATTTAACTTTTCTTTTTTCTATACGTGTATATAAAAAAATTATTTCACAAAAAACTGATCGAAAATGTCACTTAAATTTTCTCTAAAATTTAAGTTTTTAAAGATAATTAAGAGAAAATTCATATTACTGGTGTTTGAATATACAAGTAAAAAACTACAAGTTCATTATGTCTTATCAAAAGGCACATAAATATTTAGAATAGGCTTTTTATAGGTATCAAATATCAAACACAGAAAACCACCATTTGGGGCCTTAACAAAAATTGAGTCATTCAAATATATCACATTAAAAGCAAAACTGTCATGTTTCCATTAAAAAGTTATGCATTCAGAAATAAAAAAGTCCACTTTATATGTTAATAAAACACAAATATATAAATTTTTATTTTGCACAACTTAATACGGTTAATAAAAAACGAACGCCTTAACAAGGTTGCACTCGTTCTTTTGAAAATGAATGAATGATGCTACAAAATTTAACACCTGTCGTCGAAATAATTTAGCAGAAAACACGCACTTTTAAGAAAATGTGGAATGAATTTAAAATGAAAAAAAATCCCAAAATAGCTGTTTTAATTCAGAAGAGAGCTTGGAGTCCGAAAATGTGATCTCTTATGCGATCCGCAGAGCAACAAAAACTAAGAATATATACATAATAAAAAATAGTATATTTCAACGTACAATATTTATGACAGTAGTCTGATTCGGACATGTTGTGTGCGGAAACCTGTTACTAGGGTATTGGTATTAATAATCAAGACTGCCTGACTGCCCCTCGAGCTTGATCTCACTTATAGAGGAGTTAAGACTCAACTGACTGACTAACAACTGAAAGAACCGCAGAGAAAGAGCGGAAAATCAGAGGAGTGTGTGATCTGTGGCGGTTCTGGCTGCCTGTGCACAGGTTTAATGGGGAAATATTGTAACTGCCTGCCAGCTGGTTCTTCTAGAAGGAGAGGAGAACCAACGCACCACACGTCTCAAATCATTTGCATATCTCGATCACGGTTCTTCAGAAATCCTAGAGCTATTTGCGAATGATTCATTACCGTGACACTATACTTTCATTTTCTTGATTCTTCACCCAGATCAATGATCCCCTCCTCGCCGGCCCACAGATCCTATTTACCTGTCCATCATAAATTAGTTTCTGATTAAATTCCATATCAACTCGATGGCTATAAAGAGATGAACTAGTTCTCTATTTAGCGTGTGCTATATTTAGCGAAAACTAGTTAATCGCGTCATTAATGAATAGATAATAGATCTAATAAACATTGGGTTGAGCTGGCTGGAACATAAAACCAATTCTGCGGTGTGTCGTCAAAATAAAAGCACTTATATCCGGTGTTTGTGAGTGGAGATGTGCGCCTTGTGGAAGTTGGTCTCTCGTAAACAATTAGGCGAAAAAAGAGTCGAAAAGTCTTGGGAATCCAAATAAAGTCTTTGTATCACCTGTTGAAAATAATTCTCTCGATGGGCCGGTTGTGTGTTGTCTGCGCAAAATTCTTCTTCATGCAATGTGTGTCTCGAGGGAGATAGAGAGGAGAGGCAGCAGGGGGAGATAACAAAAAAGAGCACACAAACACCCATACACAAACGTGTACTAATAAATATAAAATTAAATATATATCCGAGTAATATAATAACGAAATTCGTGCAAAACACACATTTTATCTACACACAACACAAGCGTCCATTTCGTCCATCACCTTGCAAATTGAAATGCAAAGATCATTAACTGAAATCGGCTGCTAAGCATACAAGACCAAGACTGGGACTCAGAAACGGTGCTGCTGTCTCTTGTTCTGCTGCTCTTTGCGGCCGCTGCTGATGGGATGGTAATGCCCAAAGCAAAAACTTTGATCAATAAAGGAGATGCTCAAGAGACTTTTACGATGTGCGTCTGCCGATTTAGAAAGAATCAATGACGGCCGAACAAGGTAGGCGATGAGCAATTTGATCGTACGGTGATCGCAAGACCGATCGTACGTTAGTTGGGATCGTCTTCTTCTTAAGAATCCCACATGACGTCATAATTTGGGCCAAAAGTGAGCAGTAGTTTTTCGGTGATCGCGATCAAATTGCCAAGAATGACTCATCCGTATATAAATTTGATTGAATTTGGGTAACACATACTTTTTATAAAGCGGTAATTTTCGTTTCGAATAGAAAGAAACTGTAAATTGATACAGAGAAAATGAGATCGCCAAGTCTTAACCTAAAGGTGGCTCTCGCGCTCAAGGGTACCTTGCCAAAATGGGACTGACTGCTCGCAAAACTGGAGAGAGACCATGATAATTAATGCACTTTTTGGGGAGCTCTGGTGAACATAAGAAACACCTGCCACTTCATTGCCATGACGCTGGTGTCTGCTGTTTCCTCCAGCAGCCACATCCATCCAGTCAGAAACCATTTTATAAATGTGACTCTCTGCCTTTTAGACGATTGTTAATTTTTAGTGTGTTATTTTTTTTTTGCAACAACGGCGCCGTCATTATTTCACACAATAACTGAGTGACTGTTAAGAAGCAAAAAGAAACAACTACAATTGGCCGATAGTGTCCTGAAAAATTAGGTAATCAATTTTGATTGGGGGGGATTTTGGTTTATAGAACGAATATATCGATTGGTGATTAGCATTTTATGTCGCTGCACAGTGCCAAAAAAGATCTGTATTGAGAATACTCACGCTGATTAAACCGTTTTATGGGCCAATATGTAGCCGGTGTGTTTTTGCCGGTGCTGCTGCGGCTGCTGCTAAAAGCCCATTAAAAATTGCGAAAAATAAATAAAGTAAAATCCAATTGCAAAAAGAATGCAAAAGAACAATGAAATGGAAAAAAGCGGCACACACAACTGACACTCATATAGTGAGTATATAGAGTCTCAGCATTTACCATCACTTTCGCTGCCTAGTTCAATGCACTCGTTACTATTTTACCGCTCCTCTCCTCCACCTCCTCGGAACCGTCTCGCGCGCCCGTATTCGCTCGCTCACTATACACTTTACTCGTCTTCAGTTCAGCACCTTCTCTCCTCCTACTCTCCCCGTCATCATCGCAATCGCCAGCCACAGAGCCAGCTAGCTAGCTGTCGGCTAGAAGAGGCTATGTTAGCCGGCACAAAATCATGCTATATATGCTGATGATGACGACGACGTCGATGACTTGATGACGCTTGGCTGAGTTTAGGAAAATGTTTAGCATATGCGCAATGTTTGCATATATCACAGAGTATAATAAAATACTAATACGAAAAAATGGAAATGCGGTTTTCGTTGTAATTATTCGTATTATTATTATTTTGCAGTGAGACTTGTAACATATTTTTTTTTATTGCTTGTAACTTGTGTGAGGAGAAGAAGGAAATCTGAGTAAATTGCAGTTTGCCTCCCGCCAATAATTTACTTTCGCCTTTACTCTGGATTGTTTGCATCATTATCACCCAAGCGGATGAAAAATTCTTTTTTCCTCCACCTCCTCCAGCTCATTGGGATTGATGTTGATGCTGGTTGCAGAAGATGGATTTGTGTCTGGCCTAAGTTAATGGTGGCTGCTCGTCTTAAATACTGAAGTAGAAGGTGCTGCTTTGTTAATAAAATCAGAGACTAAGGCGAATCGCGGTTCGATTTTTGTAATGATGGCTCAGAACGTCCGTTGACTCGTCTCTCAAATTTGCCCAGAGCACTCTGTATACTAGACAGTCGTTGTTTTTGCCTCCTCGTGAAAATTTGAACCACCCGCGTCCGCCGACCACCTCAAACACCATATACACACATATATTCACGCAAATATTCTTGTTAATTTCTTTGTAAACATCAATGTAAATAGCAAAGTATGTATATTTATACATATGACCAGGGAGGAAAATGAACGCAGATAGATAAAGTAAATAAATAAATGAAGTAAAAATGGTTAAAACAAATAAAGGAATGAAATTTACAAAATAATTCAAGGTCAGCATACCTATAAAAATTTTAAGCGCACCGAAGCCGTTGCCGCCACCACCGCCGCCTGCCTTGGTGAAGGTGTCGGCTAGCGCTGGTCTCTCTAGCTTTTCTAGCCGGAGCAACACAGCAGTCAATATAGTCGGCGGATATCAATTTGTTTATTATTGATGACAATAAATGAATGGCGGCTAGAAGAGGAAGAGTGAGAGCAAGCACCAACAGGCCTGACTAAAACCGATCATCGCTGTCGTCATCATCGGCTCTACTGGTGTGTACACAAGTAATGTGTAATCAGTGGATGATGAGGCACATGTGCAGAAAGGCAACGATCTCCCATTATCACCGCGCCTCGCACACAGCACTTTGTTTGGGGTCTTTTTCGCGTGCAATTTACATGTAGCCACGGCACAGGGTGGCTCACCTGAAAATGTTTTTTTTTGGAAATGGAGCTCAATATTTTTTTGAATTAAATTTGAGATGTATTCACCTGTTTGAAAATGTTATTAATATAAACGTGTGACACGTCTAAATTAAGGTGTAAATTCTGTTGCAAACATCTTGATAAGAGATAAGAGGATTTTAGCCTATAAGGCTGGATATCTACAAAAGATTTCAGAAAATTGCATTCATAGAATTTCAACATTTTTTCACCTTTTAATAATATTTGAATACATCAATTTAAAATGTTTAAAGTAAACTAAATCCTACAATCTCCATTCGCCAATAGTTTCGTAATCCAATTATCATTAATAAAATATATTCTCTCATTATGGTAGGTTAAGGCGAGGTCTATTTTTATTTCATTTGATGAAATAGACAAAAATGGTCTGTTTGTAATTGCTTATTTGTACTTGACAGATTAGGTTTCATACCAATTCGTATGTTTAAATTTATAATCGGTATTGTTTTAAACCGAAGATTCCCGAATTTACGCTGGTGTGTGACGGAAATTATTTTTAAAATATTGCGGTGCCTCAACCTTGGGTTTCCATGGTGCAATATAGAACAGCTGTAGAGATAATATTAAATTGGGACAGATGAAGTAACTAACTTAGAATTCATTTGAATTACCCTGTACTAAGTAGAAAGGATATATTCGCTAACCATAATCTTCCCAAGATTCTCGACCTTCTCAAACTGAATTCTTATTGAGAAACTCCTCTTCTTTTCCTACAAAAATGGGGTTTATTGACACATTAATTGTATACTATTCATATTTTCCATCATATTATGTTCCTAGTACTTAAAATAGTGAATTATTATAGCTCTAATAAGAATAAATTAAGGTATTATTTATAACGTTTGCATAAAGTCTGTGATGAGAGATCAGTAAAAATGTTTTTATCTTATCCTCCCTTGAAAGAGACACGACAACGACTCCTTCCACTCTTATGTATTGGTTAGCCGGTTTATTTGCAATTTTTATTAATTCCCAGAACAGATGCAATAAAATTGCAATTGCATTTTTATTAGACGGATTTCTAGGAGTTGACGAACGCAGACAAGCTGAAATGGTCTGTCTCTGTCTCGGGGTTTATAGGCAAGAAAAATATATATCGCGAAAATTGTGTGGTGTGGTGAACTTGAATTCTTTACTTTTTTATCAGCTGAAATCTGTTTTATAGTTTTACATTGATTAAGACAGATAATTATACTGTGTGTAAGCTTGTAGGGTAGCAATAAATCAATCAGAGTCATAAAGTGGAAAAATGTTGACCTTACAAAAGGTCCAAGAATGAGGTTATACACTATTTCGATAATTTAGTCCAACTTTCTATTAATAATCAGCCTAAGGTCACACACATAGCATGGAGTTTGAACAAGTTTGTGTTAAAAGTGAGCCGTTTTGTTTCACCTAATATTGATCACTATCAAATTAGTAAATCCACTGTATTTATAGTTGTGCTATTTTTTCACATTTGCGTTCTTCTCATCCGGGTCATCTGAAAACGCGATCTAATCTTCACATTCAGAGAGAAAGAATATATTGGTTACAACGACGACGATCAGTGCGGACCCGTAAGTCAGTCACTCATCAGTGAATGTCGTCTGAAAATTCGGCCAAGATCAAGATCAGCGACGCGACGCCTTCATCATTCAGGCCGCGATCTTGCAAATACATACACACACGTTCGTTTATGATTATGACTTGTATCGAAAAGGGGTCATGACGCGATATTCTTGAATAATTGTGGCAGTTTCTTAATTTTTTCTTCTCTTTTCAAAATAAAATGAAAAAGTGAGCGACAAAAAATATTATATTCCGATTCAACGGTCATTGGCCACTAAATAGAGTTGACGATGCCAAACAGTAGCAAATTAATAATTGCTCACAGGGTTATTTTTTTATTTATATTATATATTTATATTTGCTCGGCCATTTGATATATGTATTTTATCTCATCTCGCTTGTCACGAATAAAATTATTTGTATCTTAATTCGCAGCCACACAGCTCCTCCATTTGGAAGATGTTAAATATATAGTCATTTTTATATATTACATTGTGAATTCAGTTTTTTTATTAAAATTATGAGTCGATTATCAATCAACTTCTTTATTTATTGCAAAATTTGTTTTCGAAAAAAGCGAGAGACAGAGAAAGAGAATGGGAACAAAAACGGCACCAACGGAGGGGAAATTGGACTTGACTTCAAGTAATACACCATTGACATTGCAATTCACGTTTAGCCTTGAAATTTGATGGCTTGATGTGCCTAAGTAAAGCCGAATCAATTCAGCACCACCACCAGAGCCCGAGGAGGAGGAGGAACAGCTGAAGACAACGAGGGAAATATAAGTAATTGCACACAAAACCAAAAACAACAAAAAACCCCGAGCTTGGTGATCAATTAAACACACCAAAAGCTGAATATTAATAAACACAAATTTATATATATTTAAATTCATGTGGAAATGAAACGTATAAATAATCCTAATAATTTAGCGGAATGCACATGATGATGAACAGTTGATTCCTGGGCGCGCTTCTTCTTTAAAATGAAAACAGTTAAATGTGAATGGATAAAAAAATATTTGAAAAAGTGCACATAATTTGCACTGCATGCCGAAACGAAAAGCAAAAATGATCATCAGTTGTTGCTGCTGCTGCTGCTTGATGGTGTCGGTCGATGATGAACACAAAAAATTCGTATTTATTCTGCGATACTGCTCCAAAGCAAATATAGATATACGTACAAAAAATTCAACTTGGGCATATTTAAATGATGGGAGTGATGTATCAGTTATATATTTCACTATATATATGGTCATATTGTATTGAAATGAATCGTGTGCATGATTATAAATTGTAATCATTCATCAATCATTCGTCCGACCGCAGGAGAGTGCGAAGAAAAAAGTATTGTGGAGAAGGCACTAGGCACCTCCATAGGATCACAGTTTCTTCCCCCAAATACAACCACATTTTTAGTTTCACGAGCTGTTTGTTTTGCTAATTTCTTTGTACACGAGTATCGTTATACCTAACAAATATTGAGCATTTCAAGTCTGGACTTTTCAGAATTTGCCAAATCATTTCAATATTTGCCGAGAGGCTATTAATAACGACATCATCGATTGAAATGGTGAGTGAGTGACTGAAAAACACGGTTTCTGAAAATTCTGGGGCGCCCCACTGAACGGAGCAAATGTTTACCTGTTTGTGACCGTGAAAAGTGCAATACTGCGCCAATATAAATTCATTTTTTTGGTTAAACAGAACCCCGAAATCCGTTCAATTTGGTGCGCAATTGCTCAGGCCAGAGTCTTACACCAGGCGTCGTCGTCCATTTAAGCCAGCTTGAAAGAGGAATTTCCATAGAATCAAACAAACCTGAGTATATATTGATTTAGGTTATTGTGTCTGAGGCAGTAGGGCATTAATTTGTTGTGGCTGGATGATCGAATTAGTGATGCGATTTTATTTGGCATCCCACAAAAATGACCTGGTCATTTGTCATTACAACCAACCCAGAGAGGATTTTTGTGTGATGGGCTCTTTTGTATGATTTTATTTTAAATAATGGTTTTGCTGAAATTATTATGGCGGCGGCAGCGACGACGATGATAATGATGTTTTCGATATACTCATTTTTTGGGTATTATATTTACTGTGTGTTTGATGATGGGGTGTGGGGTAAAGAGGAAAAATGTAACCATTTAATGAGTTTGACATTCAACTCTCTGCCTGACTGGCTGGCTGGTGTAGTTTGGGTATTGTCAAGTATGAAATGTAAGCATACTTTTTCGGCTATTGATCATGTGCGCCGCGCTGACGTACAAAAAAGTAGGAACTTGCAAAAAGTGACTTACACGAGACACATTGAGAGAAGACCCACAGCAAAAAACAACAGCAGCAGAATGAAAGAGAGAAGTGTGTGCGAATTTGAATTGTATTTAGATGCAATTTCAATTGTTATTTATTATTGTATGATGGTGATGATGTGAGTCTTGGTAATGACATTCATAGTCTCTCGGGCAAAAAATCACCTCCACCGCACCGCGAACAAATGAACGATTTTTCTGGTGGCGAAAATAATACCCGGGGCCCCGCTTTTGGATCGCGCTTCAATGCATATTATTCTCTGTTGGGTTGCCAAGGAAGAGTTTTGCCGCCGCGCGAGAAGAGCACGACAACTACTGCCTGCCTGCAAGGCAATGGCCACAAAAATTAATATTACTTCGAAAAATTGAAGGTTATCACTTGAATTAAACTTGCAAATAAATTGTGATTTTATTCTGCTGGGAAGTGATCAAAATGCAATTAATATTGGACGTAATGTACTAACCTCTGACCATATTTAGTACTGTACACCCATAGCCAAATGGAACGTGCAACACTTGCCTAGTTGTTGAATGCATATTAAGAGAAGCATTTCCTTAGAAAGGAAAAGAATATAAAATTCTCCAAATTTAGAATCCTTATAAAATCAGTTTAATACTCTTTTTTCTTTCAAAATTAAAGAATTTTATAAAATCTGATCTCATCTCAATGAATATATGTTACTAGTTTTATACAGTGCCGTGAAATGGACTATAAAGTCCTCTATATAATGAACCAAAGAACCGTAATTGAACTCCATATGAATGAATGAGTAGAGATTAATGTCACCTGAAAGGTTTCTTTCGTAAATTCCTACAATGTTGCAATCTTGATAAGCTGAAATCGATTTTTCAAATTTTGAACAGGTTCTGACATGGATTGAAATACCATAAAGCGACATCAATATTTTAAAGAACAATGTTTAAATCATTGGAATTGATTAAAACGGCATTTAAAATTACCTGTTGTTATGCAGCCTCCGCTAATTGACCGATAATCGCGGAATTGTGTTCTTATTGTTCGCCTGAGGGAAGTTTAATCAAGTTTGGCAGCACCTTTACCTATTAAAGCCACCTTTTCATAAACTCATAAATGCGCATTCCTTCCGTAATTTAATCCAATCATTTATTGACAGAATCACGGTCATTTTAGGTTTCTGATCAAAAGTTGCATACTTATCAGTGCTGGCACAATTGGTGACTTTTAGAATCAAAGATTTTCCCCACAATTTGCATGCAAGTGGTAATTTCGACGTGGGAGAACTAGTTTTAAATAAATGAATCGAGTGTAATTCTCGAGAATAAGAGAACGCCAATTGTCAAGAGTGTTAAAAGTAATGCTTATTTTTAGTCTTCTTCTTGTTATTCGTCTCCTTTAGAATAAAGTAAATAACGTCCAGAATTTCTGGTAAAATTGTCTCTGTCTGTCTGTTTGTCGTTGTCGTGTGTTCATGAGGGAAGGGGGACAGATTAAGAAATGGTGTCCAATTCATCGAATGGCTTTATTATTATGACTGCGAGTGACGCTATTGCGCTTAGATCTACAAATAAACCGATTTGTTGTAACTTGCAAATGCGCCACGCCAAACATTTGCAAATGGTTTTGACGTGAGGCGTGAATTTTCACCAAACACAGAGTGTGGTGCACATTAGCACAAAAAACCGATTTCGTTCCTACTACGGGTAAGTTCAATAGGAACAAAATAATAATCGTTTGTTCGACGACTATTATATAAATATAGATTGTTTTTGCCTTATTTTATCATCATCGTCGTTATTATTATTACATTAAAGCCATACATATTTATATATATATGTACGTACATATATGTATGATTGGATGTGTTTTATAAATAGGTACATACAACAGTAATATATATTGGAAACACGTGTATATAAACACGCACACGGCAAAGTTGTTTCAAGTTCAAGTCTACGACCCATTGAACTCATTATATTTCAGTTATGCACACACAAATATGTGTCCGTGGAAATATCTGTGTTTTATTTATGTACGTTCTTTTTTTTTATTTTCATTATTATTATATACAAGTAGATTCTATTGAGCGGTGAAAAACAGCACCGACCCGTTTGCTTGGAAAATGGAAAATCGAACCGAAATTGCGGTCATTAATGGTCTTTTTTATTCGATTAAATTCATGGTGCGCGATGGCTATTTCAAATGATTAATCGCCGGTTGGATTTTTTTTTTATTAAATGAATATGTGCACGATCAAGCGATATGTTTCAACTATTAGCAAAATTATAAATCCACTAATCAATGGTTTGAATTGGCCATTATTTATGAATAAATTGAATTGTCTCTGCTTAGAAATGGAATTTATTAATCGAACAGCGTTGGACTTGCCCAAATCCATTAAAGTCAAATGTCTCTATTCATTTCCTTCAAATCCTTTAATGCAGTTTCGGTCATATAAAATTTTATTACCCAATTATGATAATAAAGTAATTAGTTTCTAATTTGATTTTATTACTAATTAATATTGTCGTTTAATTTGAAATTTATGATTTAGATAATTTAATTACTGTAATAAAGTGAATTATAAAACGAATGCAAGTTGTATACTAAAACTATTTTTACAGAACTTGCTTCTTTTTTCATAATTTTAATATATTCAAGTTTGAAAAATCCCATTCTTAACCAGATTCTTTGTCTAAATTGCTTTTATTGTTTTTATTGATAAGATAAAATGGTAATTTTCATTGTGTCAAAATATAAAAAGCTTCCTAATATTCAGGTCAAGTTTATCAATTTATATATAGGAATATGTGTATTTTGTTGAAAAATTATCTAGATTCTTTGTTTGAATTTTGTTTTTTTTTTATTTTTTATTTATCTTTAAGATATTAAATAAAATTTTCTCTCGGTACAAGTAAAAGTTTCGTTCTTTTATTGCATTATTTCCTTTAAACTCCCTGATATTTAGTTCAATTTTAAAATGATTTATTGGTAAACATCTTATTTATTCACTGTGTTGATATCATCATCATCATCATCATCATCACAATTTATTAATTTATAAGTAATACTTCTGATTAAAAATTGATCTATTTTGCATTAGCTCGTGACATACAATGGTTTAATTCAAAATAACATGATTGCAGTTAGTATGTAATTCAAACATAAATGATTTAAAAGAATCAATTATTAAGAATTTCCCATGTTTTGAAATATGAAATAGCAACGAGAATCATTGGGAGTTAATTTCTATTTCAACACATTGTGTGTTTATTGTTGTGCGTTCTGAATTCTGATGCATGCGGTAATTAATAACAATTAAAACAAAGAAAACGAAATAAGGAGTTTATTATTACGATTAGTTTTCTAATTAGAATATTTGTTTGTGCTTCCGGGCAACAAAAAGATGGAATTGATCTTATCTTCCACAAATAAGATATTAAAACTGTGTTTGTTTAAAATTTTAATTCAATCCGATCCAATTTAATTTAAATTAAATTTGTTTAACATTTTCGAATTTAAATACAACGATTTTAATCTGACTTTCGACTATAAATATTTGGTATATTTATTAAATAACGACTGACGACTAAACATGCTTGAACAATAACAAGAAAAAATGATTTTGACATATTGCAAAATCATGGTTGTAAATTGCTTAATGGGCTGTTGAGTCCTAAACAATTCCTGGAAAATTTGGACAAGTCCGGTGTAATTAAATCGCTGAAACAAGTGGCAATTAAAATTGTTGCAATTTTATTTGTCTTGTTAAATTGCATTTAATTCGAGAGAGACCTATTATAAAATCCGCAATTACGTCTAGAGCCCAAACTGAGGTGGTGATTGGACTTTTGTACTTCTTTTTAAATTATTTTTTTGATATACTATAAGTTAAACCCATTGGCATCATCATCTTCAAAAGTCACTGTATTTGAAAACGTGTGCAAATTGTTAAGCACTGCAATAATAAATAATATATAAATATAATGAATGCGAAACAAGGCTGTGTGAAATGAAGCCTGTGTTCTAACACCTTGGCCACATCAAGAAATTTGGATACACACAATCGGAGCGAGAGAGCGCACATTATTGCAACAAAACAGTGGACTTTTGGGGAGCGATGATTGATGGGTCTGCTAAATTTTGCACAAAAGTAATTATTTTCACGGTGGATGGCAATGGAGTCGGATTTCGCGATTATTTTCGGTGGTTTTCCATATGTGTTCCTTTTTTAATCGTCGTCGTCGCCTCATGCCGTTTGTTGTTATTACACACTGACTGTCTGCTTTCGGGTCTGATGCTGGCTTTTAATTTGATTATTATTATTATCGCTCAACTGATGCAAATTCTGGTAGTCACACAGAGTGTTTACATGCACATTTGGCTGCTGATCCGGACCGCTGCACAGAGAGCCGCATTGATATGACACGAATGTAATGTAAAACAACAAGACCAGTTTCGGAATTGTCGAGTGCATTTTTTCCATCCACATCAGAACTGCCCGCACCGCCGCGCGCTCAGAAGATGATAAAAAAACTATTTAAGTGGGTGCCAGCTAATCTGTCTAATTTGATTGGTAATTTACTTAATCAGTATGATATTGTGTCGGATGTTTGTAATATTACAACAACGACAGAAACGGAAAACATTTTATCCATTTCATTCCATTGACCTTTGCTTGGTCATTGGTAGAGGAGGGTCATTGAATTTGTTGCTATTAGCGATAATAATACGATTATATTAAGATGGATAAAGGAACTATGTAGCTGACTCTCCTCTAATAGAGGCAAATTGGGAAAATTGAATAGAAGGGCGTTGTTAAATGGGATGATGGCTGGGCAGTTTACAGTATAGATATTATGATGGGTAACAATTCTAAAGCGATTCCATGGAATGGATGCAATTCAAATCTTATATGATTCCCTCTTATAACTGACCTTGTCTTTTTATTAATACCCCATTGAATGGCTTTCTTACAACTTAATGATGGTGGCTGTTGATTTTGTAAAGGGATATTGAACTTTATCTAAAAGACGACTCATTGTCCGTACAATATGGCTTGTCTCTCTCAATAGTTAAGGTTAATTAAAATGGTGTACAGTTCGTTAAGGCGACAATCAAGGCTTTTTAAGAATAGCAAAATCCGTTGCAGCACCGTGGCCATGAACAGTCTGTGTCATCACTTACCACTCTTAATGTATTCCGTGTTATTGTTTATCCCACAGCTAATGAACTCACCATATATTGTTAATTGATTTGCATAGGAGAAATGCTCTTGGGATTTGAACGAGGCGAAGAGAAAAGATTCTACGAAGAATTTGGCCTCATTTAAGAAGTCTCGTTGACAGCAATTGTTATTAAAATAAAGAATGTATGTAGTTTTATTAAGCCTTGGTAATTTAATCAGGATGATGAACTTCCTTTATCTTGATGATATACTAGTTTATACGTATTTTTTCCAAATTATTCATAGATTAATCAGAGTTTTGTATTGTCCATTTTAATTAATGACGTGTGATTTAATCAAATTTTGAAATTCAATGAATATATTTAATTTGCAAATCTTATATGACTAATACGTTGTCCAAGGCATATGTACAGTTTATTTTATATGCATATTTAAAGACAAATCTTTTATTGTCAAAATTATTTATTCAATTTGCGTTTTCTATATACATATGAAAAGACTTAAATAATAAACTCTATACTTTAATATATAACAGAAACATAAATCACTCAACAATGCAATTAATCACTGCAAATAAAATTAATAGCACTAAAGTGTTATTAAATACGGTAGGGTGTTTTAATGGATTTTTATGGTTTTATTACTGTATAATTTGTAATTAAATAGACAAACTGTTGTCTGGAACTAAATTAAATTTTATTGTTAATGGTAGTAATGGCAAAGGGGTTTATAAAACATCTTTGAAAAATGCATTTCAATTGAATACATATAATAATAAATATAATTAATTATGATCCAAAAGCCTATAAATTATTCATTTCCTTTCCGGAATTATGTAAGAAAACCATTCTTCAATTAATTAAAATTTCTTTGGTAAATATTTAGGCAAAAATTTTGTTTAATATTCTTTGGAAAACAATTTTTCAGTAAGAAATTACAATTGCAAATAATGCGCAGAAAAATAATAAATTCAAAATGTAGCAACGACCGTTTTATTAAGTGGTTTTTCCATAAATTTTTTTTTATTGCTTTTAGAAAAATATTTAAATATAAATATAAAACTCACGATTTATTTAATAAGGTATTTATGTTTACAACCTACTTTTAAAACGAGGCTATTTTGATAAAAAGTGCATTGAACGAATTTATTGCGTTAATTTCTATATTGTTTAACATTTTTATGTGTTATTAATAATTTATTTATAAATCGTGCTTTTCAAATATACAAAAATGAAAAAAATAATTTTGAATTGAAACTGGATATTGTGATTCAAACTCAATATTGAATAATATATTATTTAACCTTAATATGTGATTAAATTACATTCGTTACGGAATTCGAACATCTGTTTCTGAAATGAAGGAAACCTTTAATATTATTCATCGAGGCACGTTTCTATTGATACTGAGTTTATAATCTGTACAAAAATAAAATCTTGGACCTTCATCCGGATGATGATGGAAAAGCGCTTGGACCGATCGCAAGCACAAAATATTTGCTGGTTGTTTTGTATTATTTTTTTTTTCAAAATAAGAGCGACGAGGCTAGATGAATAGAAAAACGGAAATGTGTATAAATAGATAGGTGCTAGTGCTTAGTACGTGGCTGGCCTTGACCTAACTAGTACTTGTAGAACATTAAACTGTCATTTGAACCAGACAAACTGGTAATGAGCAGCAGCACAGAGTACAACTTCAAATACCATGCCACTTATTCAGTTTTTGAGTGACTTTTTGCTAATCGATCCCAGAGAGAGAATACGCACATTGAATAAAATGACAACAAATTCAAGGCATCTTATCTGGCGTGGTCTCATATGTTACTTTCTGGTTTTATAAACCCGCTCCAAGAGCTCTAGCAGAGCTCTCTGTTGTGTTTGGGTTCTGGGCGCTTGCTGGCTGACTGGCTGGCTGCTCTCATGCCCCGAACCAGCCAGCCGATCAGCGGACACAGCAAAACATTTAAATTTATTGATATAACGGATTCTTGAGACATATTATCATTTTAGTGCTGTGTGTGGACGAGTTTGAATTTACATGTTCGTGTTTTTCGAGGCGGGCAGGCAAGCCAGCAAGCGACCAGGCAGATGAGACACAGGCCCAGGCAGAGAGACAGTAAAAGAGAGTTATTTTTCGGCGGTGGTAAATTATTATTGGCATATATAATAAAAATAAAAGAAGGTGTATCGAATGGAAATTCGCGTTCAGGCAAAATTTTTGTTAAAAAATCCCCTGATGTATGGACCGTTGTAAATTGTTCCCGGAAAAATGCTTTTCTTTCGCGGAGACAATTTTAATTGGACTTGAGAGAGAGAAAGAGTATAGTTTCCCTTTGAGCGAAGAAAAGCTTTCCAATAAGATGTTTGGGTTACGTGACTTTTTGCACGTTTCCAATTAAAAAAGTTCAGTAAAATTTTCTCCATATACCCAGCCATGCTGCAGCAGTAGCTTGAGTTGGTGCAGCAGCCACCAAAGCCAGTCTATTGAGAAAGATATCAACATATCTGTTTATATAATTATTTATGGAAAAGTGCCAGCGTGTAGCGTATTGATAGGCTTCTTTAACTCTCCAACTCTTGACAGAATTATAAACGGATTGCAGTTTTCTAGTCATCAATTATTACACTATAAGCTAGAGAGTTGAGATGAGATGAAGAAGAGGAGGAAGGTGGCTGAATAATAGACTCGTTCAGGAAGAGATTTGTGGCCGTCGTGTTATCATTGAACTTGGGAGAGCGCGCGAGCTGAAAGAAAGAGGCCTGGGAGGGAGGTAGTAGGCATATAACTTGAACTGTGCAAAGCTGAGCTGAAATGTGGGGCCAGGAAATGGAACGGTAATTGTTTTCTGAAGAAAGTCGTCGATCCACTCAGTAGGAAATGGTATAATTAGTAAAAATATAAATCTGCTGTTGCACATATGCACAATCGAATCACCGTTCCATAGCGCTTTCTCTATGGACTCCTTTTATTATATTTGCTCTATGTTTTCGCAAACGGTTATTGATCTCTCCCTCCATGTCCATGACGTTTAGCTTGCTGACAGGCTGAGCTGCCTGTTTGCGGAAAGACTCTGTTTATCATTTGATTTGAAACTTGCCATATTGCGATTAATTGAGATATATGATTTCTATTTTAAAGCCCTTTCCAACTGGCGAAAGGAATGTTGTGAATGTCTTTTCATTTCTATTTAAGAAAAGAGTCCACAATTTTCGGGTGATCTGATTACCATAATTTGGGGTTAAACCCGAATGTAATAATAATGGGTGCCCCACAATGGCAGCAGAGCCAAATTGAAAAACAGTCACATTCAATACAAAACGACAATGTTTCTTGGTAAAATTTATTGGGTTCTCTTTTGGGATGCTGAGAAGTTGGACTGTTTTTTTCTGCGGTTCTTCCAGCGTCGTTCCGTAAATTGAAAAATGGAAATTAACCTCAATATTATGATGAGGGGGCACGGAATTTTGGGGCCAGCGTGCCCAAGAGAAAGAGTCAGCCGAGCTCGCGCAAAAGAAATGGAGGCTGGAGATTGGGTCATAAAACAGGCCAAGTCTCTGGCACTACAAAGGGTCGTTTTTTCATCGTCGGGTAATTGAACATATTACGGCCATAATGTGGGTTTTCTTTACGGAATGCAATGGTTTGGCTGTTGTATGTGACCCTTTCAGGCCTCTCTGTTCTGTTCTTTTGTTGTTAATATACTCTTGGCCGGAATAAGACTTTTTTTTTTGTTATTTATGCATAATATAGCTTTTCTCTCTCTCTCTCGTTTTTATTTTCCTTTAAATAACATATTATTTAAATGAACACACGATCATCGCGTCTCTCATGTAAATTGGGTACAATATGATAATAACGCGAAATTGCAGTTTGTTATGACGACAGACCCTGATCCATTATCCGCTGGCGGATTATGGCATCGCCCTCCTTTGCCATTATTCACAATGCGTGTTTGTGTGCGTTTTTGGATGATTGGATAAATGCGGAAAGAAAGCCTTAGTCGGGTGGTGGATTTGTGGTCTCGAGGCGGAGGAGGATGAGGAGGAGGCGGAGGAGGAGATTTAGTCCCGTTTATGGGTCAACAACTAATTTCGGACTCTTCATCCAAATTGGAGCTCCTATTGACGGATGCGGTGAACTCGAGACGGCGGCACTCGAACTCGATTAACTCTCGGAATAAATAATAACAACAAACAAATAAAAGAAGAAAAGAGCAACAATTTAAATTTCACCAACTTTAAAGTTGTCGAAATGTGGATCAACAACAACAGAAGCAGTTGCGAAAATTCTACATAGCCTGTTCTTAAAGACAGAGTGAGAGACTTGTTGTTGGTCAAAACAAAAACAAAACCGATTGTGTGGCATAGTAGTGGGTAGTGTAGTAGCTGGTGGTGCTGTGCTCCGTCACAATTCAGGTCACTGGTCCACGGCAGAGAGGAGCAGCAGTAACAGCAGAAGGAAAAGAAGGAGGAGGCGACGGCAGAGGCAGGCAGTTACGTTCACCAATTTGATCGGCCAAACGAAAGAGCTTTTATTCACTTATACATTCGCTATGGTCAATTAAATTGGAATTCCACCTTCCTCTTCTTTTTGGCACGCCAATTTCGTGACACCTATTTCTGCGGTCTGCGCCGCTGCTGTCCCGGAAGTAGCCATAAATTCACTTCTATATAGCATCAATAAAGATACCAAATTTATATATACATGTTTCTAAGCTTCTTTGTGTAGAATATCAAGACTCGCCTGTTTTTGTTTGTTTTTTCTCTCTCTTCATTCTTTGGGTGCAAAGCCCAAGTGAAATCATTTGTGATTTATCTGTGCAAAACCATCAAAACACTGTCTCTCCATTTTCCCTCACTTGGTATTGATTTGAATGCGCCAAAACTAAGCAGTTTAGTATTTTATGCGCCTCGAAGAATGCCATTAAGAATTTACTTTCTAATAATTTCGAAATCGGTTTTATTTATAATCTCCAACGACGAGTGACAGTTTGTGGCCTTATCTGTTATCTATTGTAGAAGAAAGAAAGACAAATTGTCAAGCCGGTTAGGACAAAAACATAGAAATACTGGTTTGTGGGCTTAGTAGGAAAGCATATCTTTTTTGGGCGTCTTATATTCTCTGTTTATATAATTATGAGATGCTGATTCAGTTTTCTCTCATAGAAGAACGAATGTTTGGGTGTTTATTTTTATGTATGCCGATGTGACAGTGTGTATTTTTAGAACTTTTTTTTCGTCATTTGTTTCAATATGTACTCATATTGTACGGCGGGGCCTTTTAAAATGACGTTCTTGATGATTACGCGATGATGTTGTTCATGATGATTCGGGGTTTGGGGCTCTATACAGAGTCGTGTGCCATCCCAAAAACTGTATGTACATAGAAAAGCAGTGGAGAGTCGACGCAGTCACCCGGTTCAATGAACTTTTGCTGTGAATTTTAAACTGCAAAATATGAAAAGACTGAAAAATGCCGCCGATTTTTCGGGTGACACTCTACTCGGAGGCCTGCCTGCCTTTCAGCATGAGCTGCTGGAAATTTTGTGCTCCGAAAAATGTCCGGCCTGATCCAGTGCACAGGAGTGAAGACAGTTTTATGATTCAATTAAAGTTTAATTACGGAAAAGAAAGGGTAGGGCCGAGATTCAATTAAACTTGGAGCAAAAGGTTTCTCCTGTAAACAGCACTCGGTCAGAAATGTACACAATTTTAAGTAACTAAAATGTTGAAACCTGGCGAGTTGTACAATTAAAAATAAAAGGAATGCCATTTACTTAATGCACA
>JXOV01012955.1:33858-84172 GCA_001014945.1 Clogmia albipunctata
AGGAATGCCATTTACTTTATGCACACGTTTTAAAATGGGTAATTAAATATCAAGAGCATAAGTGAATAACCGTTTTACTAAATCTGTAATTTGATCATAATTGCATTAAATCATCCGGAAATCAATAATGAGTCATAGGGTAATGGTAGATATCAGATTCCACAGTATTTTTTTGCCATAAATTTGGGCAATGTCATTAAAATTGTCGGCTGGTGTTGAATTACAGAAAGAGAAATACTCGGAATCAATTGATTGGAACTAGGCGGGCGCATTGATAATTGGGTAACGGGTTTTTGTGTATTGGTTGAAATTTGCGGGAACCGATCAAGAGCACTGGCCCATGGGAATCTGATAATGAACGACAATAAAAAGTTGTCGATTTCGCACTCTATATACTATTTATACAGCTATTTGGACGTCGTGGTCGTCGTCTTTGTTATTTTCAACATATATTCCACCAAATTTGCATAGTGATTTGTTTTTTTCTTCAGGTTTTGTTTTGAATTTCGGTGTTTTATAATTGAATTGTGAAATTTTTGAAGATGTAAGCATATATTTAGAATTTATGTTGCTGACTGGCGACGATTGTGGAGTATTTGCGCTCATATTTCGGGCCGTTGAACCCTAGTTGTTGCGCTAAATGACGCGTTGGTGGTGGTTTTGCCTTGCTTTGCCCGAGAGCTGCGATTTAAACTTTCTGATTAAATTTCATTGGCTCAAATCGGCACTTAAATTATGACGGTGACGACAATGATTTTAGTATAAAAAATCAACTGGAATTGGATGAATGAAACCAAACTTTATAACACGAGCGGATAGTTCATTACACCATATATATTTTTTTTGGGTAAACTCAAAATGATTGCCTTCAGATATTAATGTAAAATTACCCAAATATTTGGTATTTTATTCAACGTTATCTTTTTATTTTAAACAAAAGTTCAGAGAATTGTTTAATAATTAAATATACCAAAATAAATTTGTAGGCGGAATTTAAATACATAATTGGCCTTATTTGAAAAGTTATCGTGTATTTTAATCCGTTTATTGGAACAAATTTTGTAAAATTTTCCAAATTGACATTATTGTATAATTGATTTAATGACTTACAACTTTCTAATCATTTTGGACCTTATGTAAATCATGGTAAAATTGGTCAAAGTCGTTTAATGAAATCGATACAAAATTAAACTTCCTCTTGTTAAGAAAAACCCTACTGCTAAAGCTTATAAAGAATTTGTAGTATTTTAGCCAACAATCTCAGCCTTTTTGTGAATATAAATCATTAATTAAATTTAGGTTTCGTTTTTCAACATATGCCAATGACTTATTGAATTCCGAACTCACTAATTTCACCCTAAGTTTATTTATTTAAAATTTGGAAATGTTTAGAATTCATCGCAAAAAAAAAATTCTGTGAATTGTGGAGTTGTGGAGTATCAAATTTTCTCTGGCCCTCAATAAAACGGTACAGCTCCATTAGGAATCTTTAGTGTTGCACAAACCACCAAACTATTAGGACAGTCGAAGTCAATGTCTCGTGAGTGAGAAAGTGCAGTTGGTCGCCGAACCTAGCTTTTGATTATTAATAATAATTTAGTGAGAAAGAAATATTTCTGGTTCAGTGGATGGTATTACAAAGGCACATGGAAGAGATCAAGTAAGTTAATTTAAGCCAAAATAGGCATAAAAACTAACAGTAACTTTTAACAAAATGTTTTTGTCTATGGACATTAAAAATTTAGTTTTTCGAAAAGTAACTGTTTCCGCTAGGAAACTCCGCCGATGATGCGAATTGGCATTCGAAGAAGGTAAATTTAAATGTCAAGAAATGAACGTATTTTGTAAATTTTATTTCGCCAAATATATATAAAAATGTATTTTTTAAAGTTGACGTTTAAAGTTCATTTGAAATGTCACATTAAGTGTCAAAATTGACAAAAAATACACGTTTAATTTTCTAAATGAAACATTTTTAGTGATTTGAATAACATTTAACCAGTCTGTAGGAAGAAAAAAGTGTCCTTGTTCAGTTTTGTAATATAAAAATGAACATTTCATCTGTGGGTGACAGATACGAGTAGCAACAATTCAATTAAATGATTAAACGGCTTTTTTCTGTATCTGATGTTTCATTTTATGTCAATGTAAATTTATTGAAATATTTGCATGGTAGTAATTAACTTGTTAAAACGTGATTGAGATTTAATTGAAATGTAATAAAAAAAAATACATTGAATTGTAGTAACAACAAATTCATTTCACATTTATAAAATTGTTTTTATTACAAACTAATAATTTTTATTTATAACTGTTTGTATTTTAATACTTTCTCTATTCAGAAATAGTTATTATATTATAGATAATATTCATAATTAATAATTTTAAGAACTTTATAGGTGATTAGATGTATTTGTTTATAAACTGGCAATTAAAAAAATACAGTACCCGAAAATGTGTGCTAAAGCGTCAAGGTCACTTATGAATTTATTTCTGGAATTCACCATTATTTTTCATTAAAAACTGAAGCGAAAAGAAACACAGTGAAGTGGAGATTGCAGTTAATCTGAAAAAACGTAATTTCGGACTGTGTTGTTGGGCCGGGTGAAAATCGGTTAATGAAGGGGCCTGTAGGTTTATGTGACCCGAACGAATTTCAAATTTACGGTTTTCAGCGCAAAATGGCGACATGGTTACACGTTTGTTGGGATGCAGAAAAATATAATTACGTTTTACCGAAAAAATTGGCTCTTTCTTGAGTTGCTGCTGTTGCTGCTGCTCTCTGGGGCCTCCCGGATGAATATATCTTGCTTGGGCTTGTATAGTTTATTTATCGATTTGAGTTTTGTGGAATTGGGTAGTCAAATGCAGAACGAGCGACAGAAACACACATTCAGTATTCAACAAGCCCTGAATAATCATCAACCTTTCGGATTTGTAAAGAGATGAAGTAGAGGAAGAAGAAGTCTTTTCCTTCATTCCAAGAAGATTTAATCACATTCCGACACGTGTTGTTATCAGCTTTTGTTGGTCGATTATTGGTGTTGGCAGCATTCAGGCAGGAGAAGAAGGAGAAATTTATTGGCTGGGAGATGTCGTCGGTATTCTGCTCTCTTCCTTCTCTGTCCCATTCCCCCAATATGATTTTATTATATATATTTAGTATAGTATCCAAATACTTATGTATAAATAGATGGTCGTTGTATATATAAAATACATGAAAACGCAAAGAAAAACAAAATTGTTTAAATTAAATTATACTGGAGAGCATTGCACTCGATTGATAAATAATTTTATGCATTTGTTGTTATTGTTTCGGAGACCTCAAGTGCCTACAACGAACACAGTAGAGAATCTATATATACTCGGTTATTATAGGAGAATTCGGTCGTCTCTTATTGAAAGGCAGCAGAAAGCCAGAAGAGAACCCATATCTGTTACTCAAAAGTGGCTCTTTAAGATCATATGGCATTTAATAGTCATAATAATTTTCTCTCTCTTTGTATTGATAAATTTATTTGTTCTAATAATTGTGTAGAATGTGTGTAGACCCCATTATTCTATTAAATTTATTACAATTTGGGCCTGCAGTGTTCTACAATTCTGCACTATTTACTGTTTTGAAATGGTATTTTTGCAATTGCCAAGATCAAATCTTGTTCTTGGAGCCATAATAAAACGCCCACCCTGGCTGCATTTCTTAGGACATTTAATGTTCTATCGTTTTTCTACAACTTCTCTGGCCTCTGCCTAGCTGTTACATTACTCTGCCTCAAAGCATGAGATTTCCAATGTGGGGAGAAGAAGGCTGTTGTATTTTAAAAAGTGTGCATGTATGGTGTTGTTGACTGGCTTTTGCGGGCTGGCCCCGAGTGAGAGCGGGAGAGAGAGAAATGGAAAAAGAAAAGCAAAATAATAACACAACACACAATATAACAAAAAGCGCTTATTATAGCCGGTTTTTTGTAAACTACTGACCCATTTTTGGATCTTGGCTTTTGCTTGGCTGTTGGCTGGCTCTGGCTCGTCGCGGATGATGATGATGGCTATTAATGTTTGGATTATTATGCGTTCATGTACATTTGCGCTAAAAGAGTCATGCAAGCCATTGTTTCAAGTCAATTAGCTGAATGTTTGTTGTGTGTTACTCTCTGTCCATATAAGCCAGAGATTCCCGCACACTCTTGGCAGATTTTAAAATTGGATTATGGCTTGTTGGATAAAAGGCGAGGTGTGTAATGCTCAGCAATTAGCTGATTATCAGAGTGTAAAATAATCTCCTTAGAACGATGTTCAAGCTGTTAAGGACAATTATTTTGGGTAGTTTAAAATCTATTATTTGTACAAGAATTGTTTTGAATGTGGGACATCTCCCAATGAAAATATTTCTACAATTTTCATTTATAAAATAAATTATTATTAACGATGATAAATAACTAAAACAGAGTTATAATAATTAATTTGATTTAGTTTATAAAAATCAAAATATTCTTTTGTTGAATTCAATATTAGATTTAATTTTCTCTCAAATTGAATAACTCAAATAACTAAACAAATAAATTCCATCGAATCTTTGACTTATTCCATTGATTGATTTTAAATTTGACATTTATTCTTAATTGAAAATCCCCATAATTAAAACGGTATTTTGTAGCAGATCATACAATTGTTTTGATGTAATCAATGGATATAAAATGTAACCATAAAAAAGAACCATCGAAAAAGAATTCAAAAGCACGGTAAAAGTACCTTAAAAGATCTTCCATTAAAGATCTCTGTCTGGATTTTAAATCACCTTAGTAACAACCTACTTTTGGCGAATCATTCACAGTGTTTTTTCGGCACTTCAATTTCAATCAGCTGGTGCTTTGGTGGAGGCAACCTAAAAAGCCCAGTCAGAATTCTAGACGGCGGTGTTTTTTTGGCTGGCTGGCTGGTTGGTGTTCTATTCACCACACAATGGAGCATAAATCAAAAATAGGTGTCTGTCTCTCCTATTCTTCGTTCTCCAAGAATGGTAAATGGGCTTTTTGGAGATAATTGAACTCATGGTCGATTAGAAATTACGGTTCACTAGACGGTTATCCTCTAATAAATGACTGGTTTGGTAAAAGTGCGTGGTCTAGACAAAAGAGCTTTTTTTGCTGTTCTTTGAGTCTTTGGGCTAGAATCGAATGAAGAATTTGTCGAATCGGTGAGTTGGTCGTTGAGTATAATAATGTGTTTAGCTGATTTCGAGGGGGCCTTAGCTGGTCGCATTTGTGTGTGTCTACATTTCAAGTTTCACAATTTAAACCGTTAAATGTTTCCAGTACTTTATTGTCGTCTTTTTTCGTTATTATTGCTGTGTTATTATTATAAACACTCTATATACGTAAGTCATTTTTTCCACTGATCAGGCTTTTCTTTAACCAAACATCACCATCACCCGTCATTTTTATATATAGCTTTCCAGCCCAAGATTAATAGTTCAATTATCAAACCACGATGCAATTGATCTTTGGACTATGGTAAGAGCTGTGAGGCAGACCTGGTGGTGGGCCGCCGTGCATTTCAAATATACACAGCGCGAGGTCTTGGAAAAAGCTGACTTGACTTAAGGAAAATGTAGATGCACAACAAAGCGGACAAAGAACGACAACAGCGAAGAAGAGTCGACCAGAGAATAATAATAAGAAGAAGAAGAGATGTGAGATGAAGAGTAGTTAGTACCAGTTCCACTCTTCTATATAGTGTGGAGGAAGCAGGCAAGAAGAAGCGGCGGCAGCGGCGAAAGAGGTAAAGACGACAGAGCGCTGCTCTTCTGTGTAAAGGCGGGAAGACTCAGAACGGCGGAAAAGACTGGTGCGTAGAGCGCTGACACACTAACCCCGTGACGTCAAGAGTGGAATGAACTCGGCGCTGACTCGATACTACTCTCCTCTTGGCCACAGCATTTGGGCTTTGCATTTTCGACGTTTTTGTCTCGCCATTAGATCGGACCATAATTTTTTTTTGCGCCTTGAGGAAAGAAAAATTGACCACAAAAAGAAAGGCCCCGGGCGAAATGATGATGGCTGGCTGGGGAGAGGAAAGCCGATTGCGCCAATTCAACCAGTAACTGTTGGCCACAACAGGTTGCTGGTCTGATCCGATCGCCGGAAGGGACTTAAATACAGCTGTCCAGATTAGCACGTGGAGAGGATAAATGTCAATCAGAATCACTGGAGGCTTTGTCGAGTTTCTTTGTTTCAATAAAACGATAAAAACAATAGATGCAATATTTGTGATGATAAGCAGAATATAATTTGTTTGGCTGAAGGCAAAAAAGTCAAGTTGATCCATAATTAATGTTTAATCACAACACATTTCTGTGAATGCGTTAAATTATCCAAAGTTCAACGAACTGAGGGTGTTGTGTTATCGCAGCTGATACCGCGATCCTCAGTTGATTTTGGCCATGAAAAATTGTCGCCTAATTAGATTATCAAACACCGGGTATATTTGCACAGGCCTATAAATGCTCCTAATCAGAGAGTGAAATGTGATACGCACTGTGTTTTGTCGAATTTCAGCACAAAAAAACAAACGGTGTGCGTGCAAAACGTTATCGTGAGCAAATGTTAGGTAAAATATATAGTCATCCACCTGTCTTGGATTAGAGCAAAAATCCCGAACCAAACTTTCTAAAAAGAATTATTATCAATTATTTCGGTTAGCTTTTTTGTGGTATTTTTTTTTATTAAATGAAGAGACGGCTGGTCATTATGATAATGTTCAAGAGTTGGATGTATTTAATTTCTCTCTGCACAATAGCCTTTACTTGCATAAAATAAATATTATATGGGAATGATTATAAAATTCAATAATCGTCACAATATTTACCAAGAATCTGATATACTATGTACAGTGGAGAAATAAGGGGTTCAATGCCTTATCATTGATTATGATGCCTCACACTAATTACGCAACAGTGTTTTTGTTATTCATTTCGGTTAGTTTAGTGTTTCAGGGTGTGTTGCTAGATTGTGTTGACCTTGAATGTTTATCAGTTTGGATTTCTCCCATAAGAACCCATATGTTTCTATGTTAATAGGTCCCAATTAAAGTCTTTATATATATACGCACTTTATGGCTCTCACTCTTGATATCGTTTTTGGTGCACACTTTTATAGATTTCGGTGTTTTTTTTTCGGGGATGATGGCGATAAAAGGTTGTCATTTCTGTCGGGCGAATTGTTGTGTATTATCAGCCAGCACACACAGGCCCAACCAAACTAACAAAGTGACGACGTTCGCAATTTACGAAAATGGTAGAGGCAGATAGAACACAACACACAAAAAATAAATTCCCCACCGCCACGAAAGGTCGTTGACTGATAATAGAATTCACGAAATTTATCAGGAAGTTAAAGCCGAATAAATAACGTTTAATAAAACGGGACACAAAATACACAGGCCTCAACCACATAGCAATGAGCGCAACTTCAATAAATATTGCCATTAATTTCAAAGCCTCAACTTGATTATTATATTATTATATATATAAAATTAGCGAATGTATTTGTAATATAAATACGATCAAATGTCTCTAGTCTAATTAATCTCTCTGTACAAAATAGTCATTTCAAGTCATTAGTCTCTTTACAATAGTTTTTGACACTTGCTTCAATTTTTTGTCCCATTAAATTGCAGTGTCTTAATTGATTTGAAAATTCAATTAATGCATTTAACACAAAACAAGCGGGAAAAAATGAAATGCTAACAATTGGTTTTTGCTATGCCAACAATCAGCTGATTGTTGCGTTATACTTCATTGAATACCACAAGAGACGGGTACGGGTCTTCTCTCTCGTTTTACACTATTCGCACAGTGCACGAGGGTATGGATAGATTCACAAACGCATACTGCTTTTTCTTAGCTGAAAAGTCTCCTCTTGATTAGTTGCAGGGAGTGCGCGCACTCGGTTTATAGGTTAAAGCTTGTTTAGAAACAATATAAACACAAAAAAGTCAATCTGAATTTCATATTAAAAATAAGCTCATAATTTCTCTCTGTGGCTTTCTTTTCCTTTTCGCCCGTCCGTCTCTCGATCTTTCACAACACAACAAGACATTCTGCAGAGAGTTATTTGCAAATTATCTGCTAGAATAGCAATGTCGTGTCTTTTGAGGCACAATATAACATTGATGCGATTTTTGTGCGATTCTGTGCTTGAGTGTGTGCGCCCCGTGAAATGTAGAAAGCGTCGTCATTCGCGAAATTGAAACACAGAGCAGAAATGGCGCTATACTATACTCTATATAACTGAGAAATTGTTGGCCGAATTAATTGATTTGTTTTTTTTTTCTTCTTTTTTTCTGTCCATTGTGGTTCATTAAACTCTTAATTGGGGGGTCTAAATTTGGACCCCGAACCGACCGATCTCCTGTCATATATGCTTTCTCTTCTTCTCCAACCTCGCACCGATCATCCTCCTCTCACAATTGGACTACAATTTTTTTTCTTCTTCATTTCATTATAATAATAACCCGAATTGCATATTCTTCTCATCTTATTTATGCATCTTGTTGAGAATAGCCGATTGAAATTCATTTACTGCTGAATATGTATTAGTTGGAATGTTATATAAATAAATTAAATAGCATCCAGAATGATGAAAAATAGATGATGACAATGTAAATGGATGGTGGATATGGAAAACAAAACATATCATTTAAAACTTGAATTAAATTTGTGTTTACTCGTACAAAAGAGATTGTGTGACAAAAGTTGAATGACCGTGGTTTTTTCCTTCGTTCGACTCTAGTATTGTGTGTGATTGCTATTATTATTGGATCATAAGACGACTGCTGAGCACTATTAAGATATTTACTCATACATTGATTAGTTTTCGGCCTAATGTTTGTTCTGAAACTAGTATCTCTGGTTCTAAAAGATACATCACGTCAATGTATGTATGAGATGCATAACTCTCTAAAAATATGCACTTTGTTGTTGTTGCATCACGGCTCGAGAAATGTTTACAAAATCTAAACAATATAGCCTTGTTATGATTCGATAGCCTCATTTGAATGTTTCATTTATGTTTCACCGCATATATGAATAGAAATTGGGTCTTAATATAATGATTGTTTGGCTCACAATGACCCATAATCCAGCACCCATCTATCTCCTCCACGTTGCCCTGGTCAAATGTTTCATTCAGCCAGCAGCAGCAGCAGTAACAGCAGTGATAGCAGCAGCCATTAATGTGCGGATTATTGTCATTGAGTGGCGATCGTAAAACTGTTTTGTTATGGTCTCGTTGTTTTTTGTCCCGTGGCACACGATCGAAAGAAATCTCTTTACCGATTTCTGTCCAGAGCCTCGTACCACCACACCGCATACACAACTTTCTCTATAAATGCGTGCCGATTGGGTGTTGTATTGTCATAAAAGACAGATTTACAACAAAATATTCAATATATGTATTTTTCCTACATGTAAATTTATCTCTTTCTTGTCCCGAGAGTGGCGGAGATATGGAAAAAAGCGATCGCTACAAAACTAGCTTGTATCTTGTCATCTTTTGCATCTTGGTTGTTTTGTATAGAGAAATGGTATATGTGGGTAGAGATGCTGAAAGACAATGACGTTTGTCTTTCACATTTCTCTTCTCAGATTGCTCCGTTTTCTTGGGCGATGACAGTGTCCATGATATACACGTATGACACCACCTTAGCTCATTAAAACTACTCTATACACATCATAACCCAATTCACGGCTGGATACTTGACGAAAAAAAGACCCCTTTGAGCAATTAAATTTAAGTAGTAAAATGAAGGCGAAACACTGGCGAAAAAGCAAAATTGAATAAAAATAAAACGGCGAGGCAAAAGAACCCCACCTGTAATCGCACGCAATGTTCGCTCGCGCTTTGCTTACATACCCATTTAATTGACGCTGATGATGAGGTTTATTAATTGTCGCCCGGGTTCAATGAACACACCAATTGTATATTTTTGTGAATACAATTAAACAGCTGCTGTTTGTGCGGTGTTGCAAAAACAAAAAATTGGCACTGTTTTAGTTTGTCGTCTTTTTACTTTATTATTTTTATTGTTTACTCTACTCTACTAAAGAGCAGAGTAGTTGTATAGAGAACCACATCGTGTCTAGGAGAAAATCGACCAACAGCGAATATAATGCATTGAACCAGAAATTCCGAGAGTGCAGTAAGAGGAAGATTTATTTTGGCGCCAAATACACACACTCATTCCGTGTGCAAAACTGTCGGACAGCATTATATTTAACGCGGGGGTGTTGCTCTGTTACTTAATTTCACTAATCGACCCGAGAGTGTCTAGTGGAGTGTGTGTGTATATATGGGTGCCATTAGTTGCTGGACTGATTTCGGATAGATTAGATTGAGCAGGAATTCTGGGAATGGCCTTAGAGAGGTGTGCCAGAAACGAACGGACAGAGAAATTGCATTGCGAATTTGTACCGTACTCAGGGACGGACATCCGCCTTCACAAAATATTACATCTGGAAAGACATAAATATTGGCATAATGCTAGATATTGGAAATTGGTTTCCTTATTTATTGAAGTGCTTAAGTGGATTTATCCATTTCAATAGAGTAATAAATGGACTTGCCAAGTTTTGGATAAAATTTAATTATGAAATTGTTTTAAACACACCTTTCGAGGCTTTATTTATACTATATATTATAGACTTTCTCAAGAAATCGTAATTAAAAAAATTAAATTAGAGAAATTTAAAGTATAGTAATGGCATACTTTTAAAAATAGTAATAAAAACTTCAAGTGGAAAGTTTAGGAGCCAGGTGTTTTATTAGTTTTTTTTGTATTGTTTCAATTTAAAAAAATAAGAAAACTAGTATTTATATTTAATGGAAATTTAAAATTATTTGAAAGTTTCTAATAACTTTTAACTAAATCAAAAAAAATATTCTGTAATTAAGAAAAATTCTTGCGAAAATGATTATCATAATTTCATTTTAATTAAATTGCAAATGATAATCATCTGAAGACGAGTTAGTAATAAACAAATTGAGCATTTATGTAAAACAGAGATGTAAAGATGGGGGTACTACTCATACTCTTCGGGATCAATGGCATTTTGAAGCCATCCATAATGGAGATCGACCAACTGACCTAATAGTAACGCTTGAGTGATGGTGAAGCTCATTAAAATAATTTCGTAGAGTCTCGTAAATAAAATACTACTACGGCGAGAAGAAGCCGATGATGATGTTGATGATTCGGAGTCTGTGCCGTCAAAAGTCCATTAAACCTATCAATTGAATTGAATCTATTCTTCATCTTCGTCTCGCGTTCTAGCGAAATTAAAATGCGTGCAAAATGTTGTAACTAATGAATTGGCATTTTTTCGGTCTCGTTTTAGAGTGGAACATACAGCGCTAACGTTTCCTTGTATGCTGGAACCGTCTCGACCCCTGCAGTTGGTCTTCAACAACATTTGTGTGTCAGTGCAAAAGCAGTCAGTCCTGAAGGATGTCAGCGGTGTTGTACGGTAATTGAATATTTGCTTTTAATGGAAAAAACTATATAGAATGAATCGTTTTGTTTTTTTGTTGCAATAATACTGACTAAATGCGAGCACAACGTGGTTATTGGCAAACAATTATATTGGGCATTCAAACTAATTACTGTGTGGCATGAGAACCGTGCTTTACACAAGAACAATTAGCCACCAGGGCTCAGTCAATGCTGGAGAGATCCGCTGCTGCTAGAGTCAGTATAGAACACTGATGTAGTGATTGGGGCAGAGTTGAGTTGCGAAACAATAATAAGAAAGAGAGATAAAGATGGATAGAGCGCAGTTGATGAATCAATCTTAAGTAATTCATCATTATTAACCGCAAAGTAATTTATCGATGCAAAGATCGTGCTCAATTCCAAAGACCAATGTTTAAAACATGAGGCAATTTAAATAATTTTTTCTCCTCATCTCTCTCTGCATTTGTTGATGGGTGTAGAAATTCCAATTTTAAACATTTGAAAAATTCAATTAACATGATTTATATCATTTTATGGACAGGTATCAATAACTTAGTCGGAATTCGCTTATTAGAATTAGAATTTCTAAACTACATGCTATTGTTTAGAAATGGGAAAATGAACAATAGTTTTTACACTTTTTACATATAATATTTATATTGTCCATTATCTCATTTCCAATAATATTATTGTTAAATGTAGTACATTGGTTATAATTCAATCCGACGGTTACAGTTTTTGAATTTCCATTATATTATCAAATAAAAACTGATAAAACTTAAAATAAAATATACGATTAATTTTAGATGATATAAAAAAGAATAAATTTTCCCTTTCAATTCCTGTAAGGAACATGGGGATTCTAAACCTCAACCAACGGGCTTAGACTTTTCATGAGTATTTGTTTTCTGTGTATTATTAGTTAATTAATAGCACCTAGAACAGTTGGAAAAGGACCCAGTCAAGCCTACCCGCCCAGGGATCGAACTCTTGACTCCGAAGAAGCAGCCGGATGCATTAAATTAAGATATTATGTTATAAAATATTCGCTTTCATACAAATATGCTTTCAAATAAAATCTGTTGTGAAAAATGGAATCAAAACACGTAGAGTTTAAATTTTGTAGTGAAGGCGGCTGGTTGGAAAATTTCATGTTAGTCATCCTGATCGTACCTAAAGGCCCGCTAACTTTGAGAAGCTGTAAAATCTACAAATATTGCTTATTAATAAATATTTAAAGATCTGTATGAGATATAATTAAGAACTATGAAATAATTCTTTTTACTTTGAATATCAATTGCATATATTTTTAAATAATTAAAAAAAATTCAAATTCCATCACCAAGTATTATATTAAAAAAACCTCGGACTATTATATATTATCTCACAACGATAATGTGCCTGGGCATTTAAGTGTTAAAGTTATTTATCTCAATGTTTAGAAATTTATACATTATAATTACTATCTTATTAAATTCCGAATATGTAAAATTATTTTTTTATATTTACTATTTTTTTAATGCTAGGTCGAAAAAAAATATTATAAAATACAGGCATAGCGAGTTAAAAAAGATTAAAAAAGATCCATTTCATAGTATTTTATGCATTTTTAAACAAATTAACACAAAATATATAAGTTCTTAGATTTATTTAAAAACCATTTGTTTCTCGTTTCTTTTCTACAATTATGCGGTTATAGAGATGATTGCATATTGTTCAATATTGTACTTGACATGTAACTACAATACGAGTACATTCTTTATTTTTTTATATAGTAACCAAAATGCATAAAATTACCAAGATTTTATTAGGTAAAAAAATTACTGTTTTTTTCAAATTCCTAATAACTTAATTATTATATCCAAACATGTTAATTACAGTTGTAGTATTTAATTAATTTTATAATATCGTGCTGTTCAACATTCAAGTTATTTTTATTAACAAGTCAAACATCCTTGGTTCTGGTTAATTAAAATTCTAATAATACCAGTATAGACTATGTTCTAACATAATATCAATTACAGTGGAGTTATTAAAATATTTACATTATGTTAAGTGGCCTGTGTTGTTCTTGAAACGTTTCTGGGCAATTAGTAGCCACGTGTTGTAATTTCAGTCATCGAAACTGCCATTTTCCGTGAAGAAGAAAAGTCACAATGGTGCGATAATGATTATTAGTATCTACTTTAAGAAGCGCTATTATGAATTATGGGCCTTTAATTTTCGTAAAGTAATTGAATGTAAAACTTGAAGTGACTATTAAATTGTTGAATATTTGTCACGAGTTTGTAATTCCAATACAGATAATTTTCTACAATCGAAGTGTTGAAGTCAGTAATCAATCATAATTTTACTACATGAAATATAAAAGATTTCGCCTTTCGCCGTGAAGATGATAAATTTATTTAAAAGATAAATCTAATCCGTCATGTAAAGAAGAGGGAATGATGGACAGATGCATAGAGAAATCAGCATTAATAGCTTTCCGCCGTCGACTAGCTACTTAAAGATACCATGTCAAAGAGCGTAATAATCTACAATTGTTTTGTTATGCACATCGGGCAGGGCTGCCTTTTTTCTCCTTGCCGAGGCGAATGGTGTGGTGGCTCTGGGATGCCAATTTTGTGCAGTGAGCGCCGCTGTTCAAGGTGATTTGCCCAATAAATTCTTTCGCGCTCTCTCAGTCCCCCAATAAGTAAGCAAAAGTAGCCGCAGTTAATTTACAATGTTCATAGTAAACGCAATGTTTCAGAATTTAAATGCAATTCAATTGTTTCTCTTGTTGTGTTTTCCATTTCAAACGGCAGTGGCTATAGACTTGCCATTTTTTGTAATTTTATGGGCTTCCACTATGTTACTTTAAGAAAAGAAGAGGAAAAAAAACAGTGTACAACCGATAATGTTTTTGTTATTTACACTAAATGCGGTGTAGATATAATCAGGTAGTGTATATATGTTTATTGTTGTATTTATTGGCTGTGTGATGGGGGAGAGAAAGAGTGAGAGATTGTGGAAGTTTGAAAACTGTATCGAAACGCACGGAAAACACGAACTTGGGATCAACAACACATCACGGTCCGAAGTATGAAAATGACGAAAAAAAACACACAACAAACTATATAAATAACAACAAATATATGCATATATAAGTATACATAAGAAGTAAACATGTAGAAGTCACTTTCGCTCTTAAAATACTGTTTCAAAACAAAACTGCGCGCGAGTTGTTCACCAATAATTATCCCCGTCTCTCTCTCCGTCTCTTGTTTGCTTGCGCTCAAATTGGGTGTCGAACACACTAAACTGTTTAAATGCCCGTCATTTAATTGGCGATTATTGATAACTTGGACCCCATTGCTGCTTTAATAGTGTATAGTGGGGCTTCGATTCAAAAGATTCAAAAATTGAGGAGAGGTGTCACTTGATTCGACTTTTTCCCATCAAAAATTTGTAATCCGGTTTTTGCGGTTTATTATTAATTATATGTATACAAAAAAACAACGACCGAAAATAACTATAAACTTCTTTCGGCTGCAAGAATTAAGTTTAAGAGCCTAATTAATAACACATAAACTGAATTATAAATGGTAATTAAGTCCTGGTAAGGAAAAAACCGTTTGATGTGTTGAATGAGATTAGAAAGAGCTTTTTTGGTTGCATTTCGAAAAGCTCGAGCAGATTGATCTCTAAATGTCCATGAGAGGCCTCTATAAAAGTGCACCAGTGTTTGTAATTTTTCGGATATTTCACAACCTGATATTTTTTGTCTTGTTGTGCCTCTCTGGTCATATTAATGTTTGTGGAATGCATTAAGAGACACCGCACCGATTATTAAACTATCTGTATATATATGCACAAAGCCATTATTGGCTGGGGGATTTGTTGTTTCTTTTTTCGGCTCTCTGCTGTTGTGTGTTGTAGGACAACAGATCGCGTTTTCGTTTCAGTAATGAAAATAAATTTCTGTGCGCCATATTATGTAACCCCCCGTGTTCGAATTGTTTATGTTTGACCACTACCAGATCTCCAATCAAAACAGTCATCAACTTTCGAGGCTCTTTATTTCGTTTTTTTATTAATCGAATGCACCAGAAAATTAATCCAATGTTTACGTTTATCTTCACATTCCAGGCCGGGTCAAGTGTTGGCGGTTATGGGTCCATCAGGTTGTGGGAAAACCACCCTCTTGGACTGCCTCAGTGGCCAGCGACAAATCGACACGGGAAGCATAAAACTGAACCGGGAGAGACTTTCAAAGAAATGGCGAAGACGAATTTGCTATGTCCTGCAACAGGACATCTTCTTCGCCGGACTGACCCTTCGCGAAACACTAGAATACACCGCCATGCTGAGATTACCGGAAAAGCTGCCCCGAGCAGAGAAAATGCGCTGCGTCGACCACATTTTAGAAGTATTAGAATTGACCCCATGCCAGCACACAAAAATCGGAGATTACATGAACCGGGGACTATCCGGCGGCGAGAAGAAACGTGCCAATATTGCCTGCGAATTGCTCACCAATCCATCGATCATGCTCCTCGATGAACCCACCTCAGGACTGGACTCCCATGCGGCCACACACCTCATCCAATCTCTGCAGCGATATGCTGGTTAGTACATAGCTCTTTACTTTCAATTGATTATAGTGAATTATACTCTGATGAATGATCTCTGATCTCACAAAATTTAACAACTAAAATTTTGTGAGATATAATTGATGTCATTTGGTGAAGATTGAATTAATTGAAATTATATAAACTAAGATTTTAAAGTAACCTTATTTTATTAAGTATGAAAAAATCCTCTTCATTTTGACTCATGTCTTTCTACAATTTAACGCTTTCCTTTTAATGTGGCCGACCTTCCTTCCTGATGAGGAGGAAGTGATCGTCACTCATCACCCCTTCCTTTAATATATATTATATGTTAACAGATTGTTCAGTTCAATTTTATATTCCATTACAGTACATAGTTTTAAATATTCCTTATTAATTTCCAGCACAAGAACACAAGACTGTCGTTATCACAGTCCATCAACCCTCATCACAGATGTTTCACATGTTCGATCGACTGTTGTTACTATGTAGGGGCCAAACCGCGTATTTCGGAGACGTAAACAGGGTAGTCGACTATTTCCAAGACATTGGCTTGACGATGAAGAGCCACTACAATCCAGCAGACTTTATTCGTAAGTTGAACGTAATATCCATTTTGTTTCATTTGTGTTTCATATTGTGGAGACGACGGGTCGAAAACTTAACATTTTACAATAATTCTTTAAGGGTTAACAACAATGAAAAACCACGCTCTTAATGTTCCAATTAATATTTTGCCAGCAAAATAAATTGTGTTATTTTTCACTTGTATATCGAAATTAAGGGTATTAAATATAACTTAAAATGTCTATCAAATTAAGTTATTTCATTTAGGTCTTTAATTTAAACAATACAAATTTAAAATTTCGTATATTACGATTTACATGTGTGTTTAAAACAAGAGTTTAATACAAAATTTGGTATAAAACATTGTTTTACCAGAAACTTTTCATTTCCGGTTATTATTTTTAGAAAAGAAAGTTTAATTTAAGGTTCATAGAAACTGTTCCCAAAATCAAAATCAATGTTTTCCTTATTTTTGTTGGATATTTTCAAAAAAGAGAATTATTCAGAAATTATTATTATTATTATTTAGAATATTGAAATTTTACGAATAAATTATAATAAAAACACTTTTCTGCCCTTTATCCCCATAACCACCGTTATTGATTTTCTCGTATTAAAATAGAAATCCTTTGTTTTACAGTTGAACAAATTAAATCCTCACCAGAGACTAGAGATAAGATTATTTCAGCAGCTAGAGCCGCTCGCAAATCCGCTTCCTATCCCACAGAACTGAATAATGACAACAACAATTACACCAGAGATGGTTCATGCCTAGTAGACTACAAGAATCTACACAATTTGATGAAAGACGACCGGATTGTTGCCAATGGAGGTAATACTAGTTTTAACAAAATAAATTTTATTAAAAATATAAATACAAATTGAAACGATATAAAATAATAATATTTTTATTTTATGAATGTACAGTCGATAATTCGAACCTATCCCAAAATCCCTACAAAACCAATTGATATTACGAACAAAATCCATACAATTTTGTGCTCTCGGTAATTCGAACGAAAAAAACCGCTGTTATTTACCAAAACCACGCGGTTACTTCAAACTTATCAGCGTAAAACACTCGACAATTCGAAGTTGCAAATTTGTTGTTGCAGCATTTCAACCGCCGTTTTTTTAGAAAAAGTTACTGACCAGTCGGAGGAGCAGCAATGGAACCACTTGATAATTCGAACACTCGATAATTCGAAATATTTTAAGAGGTTTCATTTTGATGTTAATATAAAAAAAACGCGTATTTAAATAAATCAATAGAAACCCTATATAAATTCACTTGTTAATAAAAATTATTACAAAGTGATTGCAGTGATTTAATAAACACATAATTTATTTAATTAAAAAGAATAAAGTGATAATTGTCTTGATTAAGAAGTGACGCAAGAGAATTTAACGATAATCATATCGTATCCATGTTCCAATCAGTCCCTTATGAAATAGTTTCCATTTCTTACATCAGAAAATGATAAAATAAAGTTTATTTTTTAAAATGTTTCTTAATTTTATTTGTTATTCCACTTCAGAAAAGAAGTTAGCCAGTTTTATTTTTTCACTTGATATATATTTAATCAGTTTCTTAAAAACACGAATTACATTAATAGATATATAAAAAAGGGAAATTATTATTAAGAATCAAATTCTCTAATTTAAATGATTTATTTCTAGTGTCCGTAGTAGATGAGAATCAGTCTGAAGAGGGAAAGCAGTTATGGATGGAGACACAATCGCACTCAAGTTCCGCATCAAGTGACAGCCATCAAGACAGCGACTTTTGGCTAGGATACCCGACCAGTTTTTGTACGCAGTTCAAAGTGTTGTCGCAACGGAATTTCAAGGAGGCCAGACCAAGGATGCTCTCGAGACTGAACTGGCTGCAGACGATAGGGCTAGGCATTATGGCGGGCGCGTTATGGTTCCAGCTGCCCAAAACCGAGGAATCCTTACACGACATTCAGGGCTGGATGTTCTTCTCGCAAACTTATTGGATGCTCTTCGCATTGTTTGGTGCCTTAAGCTCGTGTAAGTTAATCCCATTTCGCATTTTCCCAATCGTATTTATTATTTATTGCTCGCTTATCTGTTGTTTCAGTCCCCCCAGAACGGGAAGTGATAAGCAAGGAAAGACGTTCAGGAGCTTACCGCCTCTCTGCTTATTATTTAGCAAAAATGGTCGGCGAATTGCCGCTCGTGATAACATTACCAGCCGTGTATCATCTAATCAGCTACCCAATGCTCGGATTTAGCAGGTAAGACACATTGTGCTTCCTTTTGAAGTAGGCTTAACCAATTTAATTTCCTTTCATCTTCTCTCCAGTCCCACGTTATTCCTCACAATGTTAGCGTTCCTGCTGCTCAACACAGTCGTAGCACAAAGTGTGGGTTTCTTTGTTGGCGCCTGCTGCATGGATATGAACCTCAGTATAACAGTCAGCGCGCTCTACACACTCGCCACACAACTATTTGGAGGTAAGCAGTATTTTTTTTCTTTAATAAATAGATTCTAAATCATTTTATCCGAATATCTAGTTTAAATAAATATTGAAAAGTTATATAGAGATCATAAATTCTGTAATATTTATAAAATGCTATTTTTCAAATTCTAGACTTAAAAACATCAGAAAAATCGACAAATTTTTAAATTAAGTACATAAACTCGTACAGTCATATATGGCAGTTCTGTAGTGGAGAAGCCTAGTGATATTTGAAGAGTAGAACATTTACAAAGGATTTCGTTTATTTTTATGTGTTGGAATTATTTAAAGTCATATAGGGCGGGAGAAAAGGGTAATAGCTCCTTTTTTCCAAATTAAACACTTATCAATAATAAAGCCATTTACACTATAAAGTATCTATCACTATCACTGTAACCACGCAACGAATTTGAGATTTGGTTTCATTCCAAAATTTATCCATTGTTGATGGAAATGTTCTGCAGAATATATAAAACTATATTAATTTGTTAATAAAAAATAGATATAAATCGTTTTTATTCCAGTTAAAACATGTAATTGATACCAATGTATCATCATAACGTCTGCAGTAAATTGCCTCTCTGATTTATATTTTTTAATAATATATTCTATTTATACATTATTGAACGTGAACAATTACAATTTCCTATATATTTTTATAAAAAATATAAATAAAATAAAAATTATTATAGAAAAATTACAAAGAAACCTAGACAAAAAATATACTTATTTTCATATCAATATTACTCAATATTTGTTGTTTTAAAGGTAAATAATTAACACATTATCTAATACTTATACTTATTGTTAATAATGTGATACGGAAAACGCATTTTAATAATGATACCAATTTATAAACATTCCATTTATTAGAATTAATTTAAAGTTTTAATTACGGTTTTGAAAAGTAATATATCCGGATAAATGGGTGTTGAGGAACTATCACTCATTAAAAGTTATATGAAATAACCGAGTTTGAAGAGAGTTTTAAAATTAAATTATTTCCCCATTACAGGATATTTATCCACAAGATTCCCATCGTGGCTGGAGTGGTTCCGATATACCTCGATGATTCACTATGCGTACCAAAACATGCAAATATTAGAGTTTAGCGAAGGTCCACCAATCAGGTAAAATTCGATTCGAAGGGACAATAACTTGATTGTTAAATTTCTCTTAACTCTTTTGTGCAGTTGTTCAGAGCAGAGCAAGTTCGAGATATGCTCTGCGATAAACGAGGATGGAACTCGAAACCAAGTCATTCCGGTGGAGTCGATTCTGGAGGCGCAGGGCTGTACGGCGCCGCTGTGGCTGAACACCCTAGTGCTGGTCGTCTTTTTGGTCGTGTTTCGACTGCTGGGCTACTTTGTGCTGCGCTACGTCCGTTGCCCCAAGTGATAAACTCCCAACTACTTTACAACCCTTAACCATAAAAGAAAAACCAACAAACTAAAATACACCGCCAACAAGAGAGATTTAAGTCGGGATACGATTTCGAAAATTAAACGAGAGAGATTTCGATCGGACCAAGAGATCGACTGTCTGATTTACTAATACGATTTTACACAATTTCACACTTCATCCCCCGGATTACAATTAAATGTAATAATTTAATCATTTCCGAAACGCTAGAATTAATAGTATTTGTTATTCAATCGAATGAAAGAGTGAAAGTATGCATGAGAGAGATGTGAGGATTTTTAAAAAGGATTTTTATATTTAGTAGGTGTGTGTGTGTTTGACGAACCGGTGCTTCCTGTGATTTTTTACCGAAAAAACAACTGTAAATGCGATGCGAAATGACTTGTTTGCCAATTGGGATTGAGAGAATTGCATACAATTTACATTTATTGTTGGCGCTTTCTCGGCAGCCTTAAGATTATATAGTGGTGTTTTTGTAATTTATGTATAGCATGAAAGATTGTTGTTGTGTAAGGACTTTTTCATTATCCATTTGTTTGTTTTTCCATTATTATTTTTTGTGTCTCTGATCTTCTAAAGACTAGGTTAATATTATTGATTTAATGATTGATAAATGAATAAAAACCTGTTAAAACTATAAGTGTAATAGTCAATAAGGAACGACGAACTAAAAAGCGAAAACTGGAAAGGTTATTTAAGCTTTATGTGATGACACGAGTGTGTGTGGAGACGAATTATTAAATTATTGGCACCACATTGGTTTTTGGAACACGGAGAGGAGCTAAAGAAAGCTAAAGAGAGGAATAACACAAAATCCCAAACACTTGTACCATAAACGCTGACGGTGGTCAAAGTATTAAATTCGCCATTTAGTACTGAAAATCAGCGATTGGGACGACATAAATACATATATATCGTGATAATTAAACAGTGATCCAAAACGGAATAGGTTCACTGCCTTTTAATAGGGGGACCTATTTAATAATCTTTTTCTATAAAATAATAACAAATATACAATTAACTTAAAAAAGCTAAAAGCAGAGACAGGTTCAAAATGGATAGAAAAATTTTGAATCTATTTGGTGTTTTTTTAATCTAACAAAACAAATACAAATTAAAATAAAATGGGGGTAATTACGATGACGATGATGATTAAACATAAACTAATTAAACCACTCAACAATCGTGCCAAAATCAGATTAAATTTTAATCATAGATTTAAGTTTGTTATGTGAGCCAATTGTAGTTCGGTCCACGATCAACAGATCGTCGTTCATATCGCCAATAATTTTAATAGTCGAATTAATTAAAACAAAACTGAATATATATTGTTAAACACATGAGATAAAATGACGGACTTTGATTACCATATCATGCGATTGATCCTCGATTTAGGGAGGCGGACAAATCGAAGATCACTTTACGAGAATCAATTAAAAGCCAAGACTTGATCGCACAAAACAGAAAATGAGAGAAAACTTTCTTTCAAATGCCCTTTTCTCTTTGACTGTATAAATGAATAGAAACAAGAAAAAATTAAGGAAAACCCAACTACAATGTTAGAGCTAAAAAAACTGCCTTATTTTTATCAATTCGGATATTCATTCAAATCTAAGAATGATGATTGAATTTAGTAAATCCTTTTTAGGACTAAAATGGGAGGTAATTTAATAAAAAAAATACCTAATTAAAATCTAAATAAAAAACTGTTCATTTTCGATTCAGTATTTTGTAAAATATTTTTACGGTTTTTTACGAAACATAATATACTTATACGTGTAATTATGATACTATATGTATATGCATCTAAAGAGAGAAAGAGGATGATCATAAACGAATGTAGTTGAGCATATTATACACACATCTTTATTAGAAAAAGGAACATACAAATGATATATTAAAACAATTTTCCTGTTGTTTAGAGGGAAACAAATTTAGTCAAAAGCAACAAATTATTACTTTAGTTCTAGGCATTGAAATTCTGTTGTAGATTTTAGACACGATATATATACATTATTGATTGATTACAAAATCAAAACCTTTGTTTATGCTGATATAATACATATTTACATAGCTATTATGAAATGCATACACATACAAATCTTGTTTAATAGTTTTAAATTATTCTTGAATTTCCTTACTTTTTAATGATATACTATACATATTTATAGCAATAATTTTATATATTTTCAACATAAATTATATATTCTTTGTAATATTAAATAATACAAATTAAATAAATCAAGATTTATCGAAAACTCTACTTTAATATGTGTTTCTTATTTTCAAATATTTAATGGACCATGTTAAATTTATCAAAATAAGGTAAATGATCTATAAACATGACGCAAATTCAGAAAACGTGAAATGGAATGGTAATTTATATTTTCTTAGGTAACAAAATAATCAAAACAATATATATCGACCATACAGAATTTCAACGACGCAATTGCAAAAAAAGACAATTTTACAAGCGATAAAGAAAACGTCTTGTCCGATAAATTTCCGTCCTTCAAGCCCAATGAGTCTTTTGCAAAAAAACCTGTTTATAATTTAGAACATTCTCTTGAATAGTAACAATCCAAATTTCAATAAAATCGTACTAGTAATTAGTTTTTTTCGTAATTAGTGATAAAGCATCAGTCAACAGGTACCTATAAGTGATCAGGATTGGTGGAAACAGTAGAGAGAACTCGGTAAGCATCCTCCAAAGAAGGCAAACACTATCTAATAGACCGGAAATGATTTTTTCCCCTTATTTTCCTTATTGCAGAATAAATGAACCATATTTGGCGAATAGAATGGTGATCATGTTCAAATTTTCTATTTGGTAGAATTCGGCTACGAACTGGTAACCAATTCTCTATTTTCTTAAGACTTGACCCAGTACGACTCAAACTTGAATAGTCGATGAATTGAAATGCGAGTCCAATAAGTAGATTATAATCATTGAGAAAGCCTATTTTGCAAACATTGCTTCAAAACACAATTAAACATGTGCAGTACAAATCCAATCGAGTAAAAATTTGGATTATAACTATCTATGATGATGTTCTCTCTCGATATTGACGTCATCGGGTATGGAGACCATAGATTCATTAGACCACTATCGTAACTGATATGTTAACTTTCTTGGTAAAACTTCCTCCTGTGGGTAGAAGCTACGATTATATTCTTCCTCCCATGTGTAAAGGACATGTTTCTGGTTGTGTCTATGTACTTATTTGCATTTGATAAATTGTTGCGGTTACGACGTTGTAATTCTGGACCGTCGAAAGAAATTTTATTTTAATTTTTTTGTCATATTGATTAATTAAAAAAGGATGAGATTTTTTCTTGCTTCATAGTTTTTATAAGATAAGTAAATACATATTAATATTCATTATAATGTTGTGAAATATATTATAATGTATTTATTATATTTGCAAATAAATAATTAAATGACATTACATGTTACATCTTTAAAAAAGGTTTGGTTTAAAAGATGGATTAATTTTCATAATACTCGTAATATAAAAACAACTCCTTTGCTAATCCTAAACCTTTATTCTTTACTGAATTTTCCAAATAAATATCACCTTTACATTAATTGTTAAAGTTTTTTGTGAATGTCACTTGATTGTATGTGTGTACGTATTCTTCGTTAGTCATTTGTGCTGCAGAGTGTATGATCCAATAGGCTAGTTTCTGATCATTCCTGATTTGAAAAACAGATTTTACAGCTGAGTTCGACATTTTTATTTAAATTTCTTAAAACAACTAATTCAAAAATATTTCGATACTAAAGTACAAAAATTAAGATTTATTGGATGGAATGAAAAATACAGAAAACAACTGATTAATATGGATATAAAGCAAATAGATTTCAATTGATTGTCTTTCCTATGAAATATGAATTTTACAATTTTAATAGTCACAATATTTTTTAATTAAAACAACAGAAGTCAATATCATAATTATAATTTTATTTAATCATAAAACATTTTTAAACTTCAATGATTTTTTGTCCATAAAATTGTTAATCGACTAAATTTCTATTTTAGTACAATTTTTTGGAATAATTTTGGTTTGTGTCTCAACTATATACAATTCTCACGGTAGATAGCAGCACCTATACCGTTAAAAAGGTCTCCACACAAATGAATTTTCATATTGTTGATAAGAACAATATTTCCTTTGGCTTTTATGCTGGGCTCGTCTCTTGTCCAAGATCTTCTTCCGAATTTTGTCCAAAATTTCCCAATTTCTGACAGGCCGTTGAGTTTGTTGGCATTTCTTTTCAAAGTTGATGGTCATTGAAATAATTTTCACTATGACTTCTTTAAGACTGTCTTCATCTAGTTGGGTAGAATGAGTCCTTAAATAGTTTATAACTTCTGTTGTGCAGAATTTGAATCCATCTAAGAACTCCTGAACATGGTCACTTGATGTAAAACTCTGAAATTTGAAAAAGAATCGTTAGGATATTGTTTTTATTCCTTAATCAAGATGAACTTACAATTTCTTCCGTGTCTGAATAATAATCCATGATTAAATTGTATATTTTTATGTAACAAAATCACTTCCAATCCCTGTCGCTTCCAAAACTGAAATGAAAACTCTACTGAAAATGGTTTTCCCACCGATAAATGCGATGGGTGAAGAAGCCTGTTGAATTGAGATGGGGCACATTTCGGGCCAAAGATGTGCCGTTATGAGGGAAGTGGATCTAAAAATAGACTTCCAGACTTGAGTTGTAGATTCTGCTTCCTTTTTTGTACATCTTGGAATATGTTGGTGACAACAACTGGGTAAAAGTTAAGTCACTTATACGCATTATTATTGGATATTAATAAATTCATCTTATGGGAAAAATGATTTCCACATTTCCCGCCTTTTTGGAATTGTTCACAAGAAATCAAATTTATAGAGAAGTTAATATTAATAAATTAGAAACGTTTAATGTAATTTGAATTAGTTGAATTTGATAAACTTAACTTTCGTCACCAGGAGTACAAGCATTAAAAAAAGAAACAAATATTAGTTATCCTTTTTAGCCCTTCTGCGGCATCAGCCTAAATGACCTCAAAGAAGAAGGGACAGAGTTAAAATGTTTAGAGAATGGGGAAAATTATCAGACCTAGTGTCATAAGTGTAGCAAAGGGTGGGCCTCGGGGGCCGTGTCGCCCCCAGGATCTTTTCTTTCATACTATTAAATTTTCAAATTGAAACACATTAACAATGTTTGAGACTAAAGCTCCCAGAAAATTTCCTTTGGAGGCAATGCCTAGTGTACTCGAAAGCGACAATGGGAGGTTACAACTTACAAGCAGGCCTGGATTTAGACTAGGGGCAGTCGGGGCTAGTGCCCAGGGCGGCAAATTTTTAGGGGCGGCAAAATTTGGAATGTGAGAAAAAAAATTCTATACAATTTATAATTATCTATTATAAATAAACATTTTATATTTCAAGAAATATAATTTATGTATTATGTATCAAATTGAAATTTTGAAATTTACGAAAAAACTATCAAAATTTTTTATATTGTTGTATGGCATAATATATAATAAATTTTCTACAATTAATTACTTATTTTAATTCTTAAAACATAAGATATAAAAAATATTACAATAAAATTTCAGCCATAGGGGCGGCATTTTCTTCACTGCCCAAGGGCGCCATATTACGGCCCTGCTTACAACCCCAAAAGAACTTCAGAGCTAATGCTCCTCAATAGAGACAAAATCAGAATAGGTTCAGACGTCTTGACAGGCCATTAGAAACTTGGCAAGTATCTGCGACAGCTAGGAATAATCGAAGAAGGAGAATGCAGGTTCTGTGCGGATGGACCGAAAACTGTTTTTCATCTTCTGCAAGACTGCGTTGCAAAGAAATCATCTAAAGGCCCAACAGTGGTACAACTCCAAACTCTGAAGTTAGACCAAGTTTTGGATTTCCTACAAGGACTTAAAATTATAGACAGAGATATGAGGGCGCATAATAGATCTTCAGGTCAAAGAGCATGATTACCTCATTAGAGTTAAATTATCTTTTTTGTGTGATGGCCTAAACGATGGTCATTGAAAACATCTTTGATCGTGTTAATGATGGATATTTTGTAGAACAAATTTATTAAATAAATCATATAAACCCTCTAAATACTGTATAATGTGATATCATCGTATGTCCAAAGGCTTAATAAAATTACAATTCTTCTGAGTGATAAATAAAATATTAAAAATAAAATTTTGTTAAAAATACAACGGTTAATTTTTTAAGATTTAATTTTAAAAAATGGTAAAATAATCTTTTGAGATATTTTAATCAATAAATCCCCATACATTATTTCTTGGCAATTTTTTAAAAATTGATAATAAATGAAAGACACTCCTAAAATCTCTTTAAATATATTATAATTTAATATTTCATATTTACTTTATATTGAATTTTTTATTATATAAATCTAAAAATTTAACTTTTAATCTATTGAACTCACATTTATATATGTAGGTATGTCATATACAAATAATTTTAGTTTATTAGATATTACTATTTTTTGTGTTAATATTTACGAAACATTTACAATGAAATAATAACTATAATTGGAAACAAATAATAAATAATATCTGGTTATTGAGGTTTTCAAATAAGTAAAGTCAGTTTTAGCAACAACAAATCATTTTGTTTTGTTTAATTTAATACTTAGCACTCTTCACTGCTGATAATAAAACGACTATACTTTGTCAGTATCATATTTGTCATATTTGTCAGATTTAAGTAAAACTAATGTATTTTTCCTCCGCAGCCTTTAAACCCTTAGGATCTCCACTCTTCATTTCCGCTCCTGTGGCGAGTGATCTGCACAAACTCATTAGACCAATAAACACTCGCCATATATTGAATCTTCTAAGAAATTCACTATATTTTTATAAATTTAAACTAGTTTTTGGCCTACACTCGTATAATTATTTGATTATAGTTTTTATACAATAGTTAGTAATTGTAAAACCCCTTTATTCTAAATTGTTTCATCTAATATAAGAACAGAAGAAACTAAAACCTCGTTAGTATTATCTTCATTTACCACTTGCTGGTATATTTTCATCGTTTTCTTTTAAAGTATTACTATTCTTGTTCTTATATCAGGATTCTCCAAAATCAAGTCTTCACAAAAACCTCTAAGTGACTTTGGAGCTACGGTAGTAATTTATAATAATTAGAATTAATTTGAATATTGTAACTTTTTTATTCAAAATCAAAAGGCTTTAATATAAGAAAAAAATTCTAATGCCAATAAAATTAGAAATGACACAATTTGTCTTTGTTCATATTACTCGAAATTCAAGTTTGTGATTTCATAGGAGCTTTAATTTTATAATTGAATTTAAATACCAATAAGATACACATGTGCTAAGAGTGTAATATATCAAGCTGTTAATTAGCGTTAAAAATTAAATTTTATTCGGTCCATCAAACTGGGTTTTCAATGCAGATCCGATAAACCGCTGATCGTAAAATTCTATTTTTGTCGCAGTGACCCAACAAACAAACCACCACCAATTGAGCCCTGCTCATCCCCATCAGCGATTCCATGGGAACCGATTTGCTCGTTGTGCGAGATCTTAATGATTTTTTTTGGCGGAATGAGAGAGAGATACAGCATCTGAATCGGCAAAAAATACTAAATTTCCTGTAATAACTTGGGAATTGATCGAAAACTTCTCGGAATTGTCGAAAGCGAAACAAGCCAAAAACCCCTCCTCACCAATGCCAAATACTATTCTACAAATCTACCCAAAACCAATTTGCAAAGGAACGCGCGATGGCAGCGAGTGCAAAAAAAGTTAATTAATTAAAATTGGCGCTTGTTGTGAAATTTAGTTGGCATGGCGGCGGGCAAAAGCCATTCCAATGGTTCAACAAAAAATGAAAACCCAAATTCATTTGATACGATAAGCAACTCTGATCCAAGTCAATGACTGGAATCAGAGACCCCGGCTTTGGGTTACAGAAAAATAGGATGACTTTACGAGGCCTGAGAATATGTGCCATATTCTCTGCTGCCTGTCTTCATATCCGCAATTTGAATAAAATTCCCGCTAAAAATCTGATTCGGGGCGAGCGCGGATTATTTCTTTGAAACACTGCCTAGTTTTGAGTGTTAAATGCCCGATTTGAAATACAATATTACTTCCTCTGCTAGTTTTTCTAGTGTTTTGCTGTTTTTCGCCAAAACAGAACGGAATCTTCATTAGTCAGCTGAATCCGAGGCCCAAAGTTCACCCCAATTTCGAAAAACAAATCAGCCTTTTGAATAATTCACTCCAAGATCGTTAATATGATTGAGAGTAGGATTTTAAAAACGTCGTTTATTTATTTACCCTTTTATCTTAATTAGCTTAGTACAAATCTGGCACAACTCAACTCTTCCTCCCCTTATTTCCACAGAAGACCTTTGCATCGGGACTCGTGAGACCCTAAATTGTTCAAGTATAACCCCACGCGAAGCCAACTTAAATCAAACACAGTTCACGAATAACGGGATGTTCGGAAAGTAATCTTTAAAATTGTATAGGATAAAAAATATGTTTAAAATTTTATTATGAAATTTGTAAACTATTTATCAATAAATTTTAATATAAGAGATTTTCAACTCAAGATTTTTTAATATACAAATCTTACAAAATAAATGTGAAGATTTAGATTTTATTTTTACTCGTATTATCAACACAAACGTAAAAAATCTAAAAGAAAGTTTTTAGAAAATAATTGTATTTTAATATAATTTCGGTTAGTGTACTACACTGCCTCCTCGGAGGCACATGGGATCGAATCCTGTGGGGATCTTTTTTCAGAGCGAAAAAAGGTTCCATTTGTTTTGTGCATATAAATAACATTACAGAAAAATATTTCTATTGAATTTTAAGGAAATCGCGAAATAAAATGAACGGAACCGTTTACAACTGAAATATTTGAACCCGTTGGTTGAGGTTGAGTTCAGATCCCCCGTGTTCCTTATAGGGATTGAAATAGAATTTTTTTTGTATAACTGTACGCTTTCATTACCATAAATTGTGTAATGTAAATATGAAATAAACAACTACTGATCTTCGTATTACAATTATTTTATAGTTGTATTTGATTTATTGATTAAACTGAAGAGATTTCAATTTGAAAATAAATTTCGCAATTTAAAATCGAAAAGAATGTCTTTTTTCATAATGTGGCCTTTTTACCAGTAAAATCCGTGCTATTTTTTAATATTGTTAAAGAAAAAAATATAATATCCATAGCTAATATAAGTGTAAAAAAATGGCCCTTGGTTAATTTTTTCCAAATAACCGACAAATAATTATCATTATTTTCTAAAAATATAAAAACTTTTTAAAAACAGATATATACAGAATAGTAACAAAATATATTTGTTGAACTATTACTGGCAACAATTTTCAATGACTTTACGAACACGCCACCAATTCCCCTATATTTGAATAATGCGATCAATCCCACAATTTCTGATGGAGCATGAAAAACATTTCACTTTCGGTATCATTTAAAACTCCAATTTAATGAACTTTAAGTGCGCTATAATTGAGCAATTGGGCCTGTGTCTGGCTCTCCCCAGTTGAACGAGGAGTTACACAACTGTGATTGATATGGGAACGAGATTTTCCCGATGTTTACAGAATTGTGAATTCTGGCGGGAAAATTTATATGATTTGAGAATGTCATGAAATTGGTTAGAAATTAGAAAGTGGTGGACCTTTTCGATTGATTGAATTGAATCCCATTGTTGCATAAGGGAATGTTCTAATTAATTGAAACCGATGGACACTAATGATGATCTGGATAATGATCATGAGTGATGTGCTTTGATAAGATCGTGACAATCAAAACCCAATTATTGTCATTAAACCCGTAATTGCCTTGACATATTTCGTCAATTGTATGCTTTGATCTTTGTCAGTTCTTTTTTGTGAATGAAAGAAGAATCTAAAGAGCGCAGGATAAAAATTTGATCTACAATGTGTGCGACATATTCCATTTGATCTGTCACGGATGATCATATTATAGGCTGTTGTTTTTTTTTTGCTGTAGATCTTGTTGTCTTCCTTTACACACGTTAATTCTTCATTCATTCACAAAAGCTTCTGATGCTCCTGATGGTGATCATCATCATCATGATGGTAAAAGAGTTGCGTCCAATATAATATACGAGACGATCGAGACGAAAAAAACAGAAACGATCATAATAAGAAGGCCTTTGCTGTACATAATAAGCAAGCCATGTATTTTCACCACACAAAGAACCGGGCGGAATGAAAAATAATAATAGTGGAGATTGTTTGGGATCTCTCAAATCGTACGTTTCCCACGAGTCTTGAGCGCATGCTACTTCTTATGTTTGTTGCTCCCCTCCCGCCTCGCGCCTCTGTCTCCGGAGCACCGCTGATGGCAATAACTCGTGTGGCAGCACGAGGAAATTATTTTCCTCCTCTTTTTTGACGCTTTCTTGAGTTTACAGTAGGGTCTCTTTAAGAGTACCACATAAAATTACAGTACAAGAAGCCCGCTTCTACTTAGGATCGCCTTTAGAGTAAAGCTTAAAGATCGCGCTGATTTGTGTGAACCGCTGAGGAAATGATGGTGCTGGCACGAACCAGAGAGGCCACTTCTTCGCCGAGATCTCTCCCTGGTGATTGAGGGGAGCCCTCTGAGTCTTAGCGCGCTGGGAAATTCAATCGCTTCGAAAATTACTTTAACAGAACAATTTATAAACGAAAACGAATTAAATAATAAGTCGCGAGCTACTGTTAAAAGGTAAAAGCCTGTTCTCTGTTTATTACCCTTCTCAGCTTGGGCTCCACTTATAGCCCCATATACTATACTAAAGTGGAGAGACTTGGGAAACCTTATCCATTTTACATATCCGATTTGAGGTTTATTTTTTATTTTATCATTTATTAAAAAGGTGGAAAAGCGATAAAAAGACGTCGACCTGATAGGTTCCCATTGTTGTGCTCTGATCTTGTGGCCCAGAGTGTGGGTAATTGCTGAATCGAATTACCTTCTCCTGAGGGGCATTTCTAATTAATTTCCCATGTGTGTTCGCACGTTTTTGAATGGGTAGCCATGTTAATTGGCACCTTTGTTGGTCTATGCCGTCGTGTGTAAGTTGTGTATTCCAGAGTAGAAGAGATGCCCAGACAGAAGCCCAAAGTCGGTTATTTACATCATTCAAATGATTGTTATTGTTATGTGTATATGAATAATATAAAAAAACATAATACATAAAGAAACTGTATATACAAAAAGTGTCTGAGATTATTGCTGTGTTTGGGGATAATTTACGAATTAAGAGGCCATTACCAGATTAACTGGAAAATTTCAATGTTTATGGTGTAATTTCCGATTTTCGGATTGGGATTGGATAATTTATGGGAAACCGAAATTATTTTCTTTTGTTGTTGTGTGCGTTTTTAATTGCAAATTTGGGCCCTAAAGTCAGATTCTTGATAATTTAATATATTGAGAGGCCAATATGAAATTCTTGTTAAAAGAGAGCCATCATCATCATCAGTTTGTCCAATTACTCCACAAAAATATAATAATAACAAAGCCCAAAAAATACAACAACGGATGAGGAAAATTTCAGGTGGAATTGTTTTTTTTTTCTCGGTGCTGAAAATTGACCCACCAAATGTAATGAAATAATTAACAAATCACCATAAATGCGCAAGTCGATGGAGAAGAAATTATACTTCGCACGAACCACAACGAAAATTGCCTTTTAATGGCTTTCGCCGAAGAGATGCCAAATTGATATCGACACTGATGGAAAATTTCTTCGTCTTCTTTTTGTCTTTGGAGCTGTAATATTGAATATATTTCATCTGTCTGATTGAGTGTCCCATGGATTGTGATCACACACATAGCCTGAGGGCACGGCTCATTTGTGTGTGACTCTATTATTTGCTGTTATCATTATCGCCTAGACGAGAGAGACAAGTTCCATGAAGTGACAAACGCCTTTTTACTGGGAAAGCGCTATACCTCGGCTTCATCGGTGTTTTATTATTTATCACTCCTTCTCTGTCTGTCTTTCTGGACGCGGTCTGGTATGGTATGACAAGAAGCTTGTTTAAAAGGAAGGCGATCAAACGAGCAATGATAAAAACGTAACAATTTAACAAATTAACCACCTGTCTTGGTTTCCCACGATCCAAGCGGCGCGGCTCGAGTACATATTTTACGTGTATATTGTATATATACAACAGAGGAGAGCCGGGCACATTCATTGAAGCAACTGAACCATGTAAACATGAAGAGAGGAACAACAACAGCACATGAAGAAAAAACAGTGCTGAGATGACGTCACGAATTTCGCAACATGGGAAAGCAAAAATCTCGCGTCGCACGATCGTGCTGAATTTGCGCCGTTTCTGATTATCATTTTTATTGAGCGGATCGGTGTAATTAGTTTAATTAAATCGATCAGCAAGGAGGGAGAGAGCGAGAGAAAAAGAGGCTTAAAGTTGAATTGAAATTGTGGCGCCAAAGAAAGAGTGAGAAAATGACGAAAAGGGGGAAAAGCGAAGAGACAAATCCGCAAAAGAGTGTCTGCCTAACAAATTAATCCCAACTCATTAATCAGCGTATCGGCTTTTTGTCCAATTTTCTTCTTTTTCTATACCCTTTTTTCTAACCGAGTCTCTAGTATTTGTGTTTCTAATCCGGCTAATGAGCCGCTCGGTCAAGCGCAGATAAAAAGGCATCGTGAGAAGATTTTCTGATGTCATGCCTCTCCTTCCGTTGCTGACTTGCTTGCTGCTGCTTGCTCAACTAAAGCTGATGATCGCCTGCAAATTACCCGTGATCTATAAATACCATTTTATCTGTCGCGAGAAATCATCTCGCAAATCGATCGATGGAGAGGAAACTGTCAAGGTGATCTACAAGAAGCCATTTAAATCAGGTCCATGAACTATTGCATGCAAATTAAAGGCGGTTTATCTGTGCAATAAATAATAAGACAAAACAACAACAAAACAGATTAAACAAAAAGCGGAATAACAGAACAAAATTGCATATTAAAGAAAAACAAGAGATTTCATTCATGGTAGATCATTTTATTGCAAACTTCGCACATTTAATTGAATTTCCTTCTCAGGTACATTCACAATGTCTCGTTTTTTATAATAAAAACAATTTTAACACAGTCACGCAAAATCACATTCTCACTTTAGATTCGTCCATTTTTTAGATAGAGAGATATATAGTAATCCTAATTGTATAATGCACTGTTTGAGATTTGATTTTTTAATCAGTTTTTAGTTGACCACAATTTTGTTTGTTTTTAAACCATTTAGTATTATCACGATCAGCATTGCATATTGTAGTTTGAATTTGTTGTTGGGATTATTGGGGTAACCTTATCACAGGATTGGATTTTCTTAACACTTGGTGGTTGTTGTCTTTTTGTCCTCCTTTTTTCTGTTTTTGGCTTCAAATTTACCAAGGGCGCCAAACATTTTCCTCACTATTTCCACTGATGTTGCTGTTTGGAGAGTTTGGCGGTGAGACTGACCTCCTGAGATTCTGTGGGGACGGGGGAGGCAGTGATAGACGACGCATATTCCCAGACTCTGGAACGACTTGATGTTGATTTGAGGAAGGCACAAAAAATCCAGGCCGAGAATGGGCAGCTTGGAAGTGATGCTGTGCTAAATTTCGATTGGAAATCAGTTGAGGATTTGGCTGGGGTTGTTCCTCAATAGTTGGAGATGAGGAATAGTTCTCCAGACGTCGAATACATCCACTTAAATGGCTGGTCAAGTGAGATTTTGTTGGGGGATCCAATCCACTGAGAAAATTGTTCACTTCAACGGCACAGTGGCGAAATCCTGCCCGAAATCTGTCGGCATAAGAGTGCTCTGGTCTAGTAGCTAGCTGATTTTGACGTCTCAAAGTGTGTAAATGTCTCACGGTTAATTCCAAGATGTCAGCCTTTTCCAACTTTGCAACATTTTCTCCTTCCTGAAATTGATAAAAAAAAATTTTTATAAGTATTTAATGAAAAATTTTAAATTCCTTTTTATAAGATGCTTAAATGTTTAAGACTTAAAATCTTTAAGACTAAAAATAGAACTAACCGTTTGTAAAGCACCAGTCATCAACTCCTTCAATTCGTCTAGGCATCTATTAATTCTGGCTCTTCTCTTCCTCTCCAGCATAGGTTTCATCACCTTTCTGTACTGATAAGTCCTTGACACCGGTTCAGTCATGTTGTTCTGAATCAGGAATCCGTGGTTTGGTGCCATAATCATTCGTAAATGGGGATAATTATGAAAATTACGTCCGGCTTTGAAGAAATCGAATTATTCCAAAGAAACACGTCCGAACTCGACCAACTTCATTCACAAAATAAAAATTTGATTCGTCGTTTAATTTTACCACAAATTTACAACAGAAGGCAAATGGTGGGGGATACGATGATAAATTCCACCAATGAGATGAATGAAATGTACTAAGCCCAGCCTCTTTTCACGCACACCAATTCAATTTCACTTTATGAATGAATAGAGCTTTTGTGGCCGTCTAATTTGTATGAAAATTTGTTTGTTTATCAATTGATATTTATGGCCTTTGGACCTTATCTCTCGTGTGGCATCGACGAGAGGAGCCACTGGATTGAATTTTCAGTGGAAATATTTTAATGATGATTCTCTCTCAGGCGCACTTTTGATGCAACACTTTTTAATGAACCCAACTAATTGAATGTTCTTTATCTATCTGATTTGTTGAACACTTTTTCGATTCGTTTAATTAAGAGAGTCTCGAGCTTTAATTTAGATACCAATTCGGTTGTACAGGCTATTTTGAGTAATTGGTTATCACGTAACAGAATTAAATCTTAATTTATTGTTACCGTTTAATTATGTAAATTCGAAAAAATGGAGTGCTGCAATTACACGATAAATCAAATTAATTTCTTATTAATCGAATTAAAATGCAATGAAATATCGAAAGAATTTTAATAAGTTCCGATAAATTCTGATGCAATAGAAAATCACTTTGTTTTTTAATTCCACAAAGTTTAATTACAATATCAAATTGAAGTTTTAAAATCAAATTTGAATTATTTTAAGATGTTATTATAGTATTAAAAATATTTAATGTAAGAATAAGTCCCCTGTATTATGAAGTATCTACACATTATATTATAAAATAAAAATTATTAGTAAGTACAGATTAGGAAAGCTCTTTGAATTTGAATTTTTATGATTCTGATTGTTTGTTGGATCAATTAACATTTTATAATAAAAGAACAGTTTTTAGACAATTATTTAATTCATTAATTGGTAATTATTATTTTCCAATCCATTACATTTAAAAGATCAAGATTAATTGTATCACTACTCATAGATACATAAATTTCTTTGTAAAATAATTACTCAGAAACATTAAACATTTGATTGTCTAAAACTCTAAAAGGAAATACATTTTAAAAAAAATTAAAACTCATCTTTGAACTTTAAGAAGTTGATAGAAGTTCAAAAATGAATTTTAATTTCTAAAAGTAATTAAATTAAAACTGAAATTTAACGCTTCAAACTTTTGAACAATTATTTAATCTCATACAAGAAAGATAGGTGCTATTAATTGACTACTAATACACTGAAAACAAATAGTCATGGAAAGTCTAACATCCGATGGTTGAGGTTGAGACTACCCCCAATTCCTTACCGGAATGTTATGGGAAATATTATTATTACAAGAAAGATAGCTTACAAAAGATATCCAATTTAAGATTTCATTTTTTTTTTATTAAAATACAAATATAATTCAAGAATTCAAATCAAACCGAACTTATTTGAGAACTTATCAATATCTACTCGAAAAAATAAATCCAATTACATTCAAAATAAAAAAAATCGTCTTAAATCATGCGTTCTTCTTTAATAAAACTGATAAATTGCTTCTTCCTAAAAGAGTCTTTAAAAAATTCAACTTTAAATCCCTTGCGTGAACGAGAACATCCGATGTGAACTTTGCATGTGAATTTACGCATTACTGGACACGGTATGAAAAATACAGGAAAAAACTCTTTTTGGTCCGGAAATCGGGCACACTTAATCAAGCGGTCGACCCTAATAATTGAATTCCGGTGAACTGTCCGTCAAAGAGACAAGCCATGAGACGTTGCACTGGTGGTGAGCGCGACACGAGAGCGACAACCAGCCCAAGTGAGCCTGATTATCTTTTGAGCCTCACTTCCTCCGCCACACCGAGATTGCTCCTAATTGCTGATCTCTCTCATTGTCTAGCAATTATAATAATAATAGTTAATACATCAATTTAGATGCTGGAGCAGAGAACAATAACAGCTCACAAAAGGCAAAAGAAAGAGGTCCGGTCTGCTGCTGCTGCCTCAATAGAATATCTAAAAAGACTATTGAGGGAGAGAAGGAGAGAGAGAGAAACCATAGCCAAATCGACAATAACAAATCGAATAGGCGATGCCAATAAAACGAATCGTTCGTCGTCGTGGGAAAAAGGTATAATTCTCTCGATTTATATGTGCTACGTGAAGACCAGAAACCTTGCCATTACAGCAAATTCCCACACTATCCAGCATAAATATGATCAACTGCCACTGATGCTTGATGCTCCTTCTGTTGTTGTTGTTGGTATTATTATTGTTATTCCCTCTGCATTGAAATTCAATTTTCTTTCTTTTCACCTTTGGGTCTCTCGGTCGCCGAGTGCGCAGACCACGTCCATAGACGACGACAATAGAATTGTAAAGCACAAAGCCAGTATAAAGTAAATCGGGAGGAGAGCAATAAGGGAGGGAGAACGACGACGATAATTCGTCATAGGGGAACTGTTAAATAATTTCATTTCTTTCGAGACCAAAATAACAAAACACTCTTTTAAACGAGGTGATCTTTTCTTCCCCTTTTGTCTAGACCCCATAGTCAGGCACAAAGGCAGCGAGAGGGTTCACTCTTTAGATTAGGGGAATGAGAGCACGATCGTTTCGTGTGAGCCAAGGCTTCAAGGAAATTAAATTATTTTGAAACGAGTACGGTTTTTTTTCCATTGTTGTAAATTTTAACCCAATATCTTTCCCTAATTGACTTTTTCTCTCAAAATATATACATGATTATTGATGCCATGAAAGGTTTAGGGCACAAGAACAAAGTGTGAGCTTCACGGGCTGTCTCTAGCCAATATATAATATCAATAACTGTTTGCAACATTAAACACACACATATTTATTTTCCGTTAAAGGTTTTTATTATCAATATCATTATCGAAAGCGTTAACATGGAATATTTTTATAAGCCACATAATTGTTTTGTAGTTAAATTTTAATTGTCTTAAATAAAAAAGAAAATCGATTTATTTGCACAATGTACTCGATTTGACTTATTTGCAAGCGGTATTGATATAAGGCAGCACAATGGATCTTCATAGTAGAATTAAATAAAATAAAATAAAATATTATGGAATGATTATTGGTAGGTTGGGTGCAGAACCCGCTGGGGTTTATATCCCTTATTAATATATAAAAATATAAGAATAAGATAATTTTAACGATACACGATACTGTATCACTGGAGGTATGGTGGACAGTCATTCGCCCCTCCTCGTATATCGCCCTAGCTCTCCCACTTCCTATAGCACTTTTTTCCCTAATTAACTTGTTGCTATCGATAAAGTGTTGCAATGTTATGAATCCTTTCAACATTCTTGAGGATTATAATGAGATAAGATAAAGGTGCTTATTAGACCATCATCAAATCAGTTTTAAACATTATTTGATTAATTGTGTTATTAATTAATTACAAAATTTAAACTACTGACTCGAAAATATCTTAGTGAATCAAATGAAATTCTACTTGCTTCGAAAATTGAATATTGTTTAAATTCAAAGCGAGTCAAACTCATCAATTAGTTTAATTGCAAAATTTTCACTCAAATAATAACACTGCACTTAAATTGCGATGGGTTGTAATTATGATTTTTAATTCTTGTCAATAAGACGTGCTCTACATTTTTATTTGTATCATTGGACAAGCATTTGATCGAATGAAACATCATCGTGTATCAATGGGGAGAGAAGCAGTGAGGAATAAAATTTAATAAAATATCAATTGACATGGAATTGAGGAATGTAAATTTGCCAATATCGACAATTTGGCAACCGAATCACGTAAAGTAATTTCAGTTGATTGATTCAATTACTGTGTCACAACACAGTTCGTAATGCTGGAGAGCGCGGTTCATCTTGATAACAAAAAATCTGACTTGACTTGATGAACTTTGATTGAGCTAGACACCTGATTTGATCGTTGCACTTTTCGGGTTACTTCATTGATACCTTTTCTCATTATTTCCCGTTCTTCATTTGCTTCTCATGTTCTTCAGCCAGTAATAATCTTCTTCTTCTTCTTTGAGGAGCTGAAATTTTTATGAATGAATTTATCTGAGCGCGTTTTCGTACTTCCTTAATTAAAAGTATTTGTTTACATTCTGATAAAAGGCACACAACAGTTTGCAAACTGGAAGCGATAACGTAAATAAATATTTTCATGGGCTTCATTATTTAAACTGCCTGCAAAAGAATGCCATGTGGTGAGTGTTTATGAATTGAGGCGCTTTTTGTGCTTGATTGGCGCTTATATTCTGTTTACTTTCGACTCTGCTGCTATGCCAGGCTCTGTATGTCCAGTTTGCGACTTCTCGCTTACATATGAATAATATTGTTTACGAGAACCAGAATCATGGGTAATGAATGCCATTTATGAATGAAATAACAATAATGCAACAGAAAAAAATCGCGCGCCGGCTTCCAAATGAGATTCTGATAAAAGGCAGCGAATTGTGCCGAGAATGCCAAGTGGTAATAAGGCTGAAATGATTGCAAATGAATGGACCAACTTCCGGTGGAACGATCTTTAAACTCTTCACCGGTCCCACAATCACCTCTCCCCTTAACTCTTGTCATCGATGACTGGGGCTCACACTTTTTCGCGATCGAACATCACATCATATTATAATTATATTTTCATAAGACCGAATGAAGATTATTTTAATTTTTTATGGATCGTGGGAATATGCGACAGGTGTCCAGAGCTCTTTCAAAGTCGTCGTCGTCATCGTCAACGTTCTTGGCTTTTTATCCGTCTCTTATACATATTTTACATCATATTTTTATATGGGTTCGGTGGAATTGCGTTTTTTCTCCTCTATGTATACCTTTTCTTAAATCTTTTTCATACTTGGCTGGACTTGGGTCGCTCTCTGGTTAATGGCTTCAGGAACTGGACAGGAGGGAGATGGTAATTAATACTATCGCGTCCTTGGGCCAGAGTCAACGCCGCGTTGCAAAAGGCCTCCGATTGATGCTGGGGCATGGCGCAATAAAGGAAATTATAAATTATACCCTGCAAGTCGATATATGGCTGTAATTTGATCGGACGTATAAATCTTTATCTTTATGCCATGATGTTGCGTAAATTGCACGTGCATCACCACAACCCAATCTTAACGTATACGTTATAAAATGCAAAAAAAAAATATGTCGTCCATGTTTTATTGCACCAGTATATGATCGGGGGTTATTATGCAAAATTATATTCGATCGATTTCAGTTTTATGGACATGAACCTTTTTAAAATCCCACTTTGGTCATTCATAATTAGGCAATTAAGTTCTTTGATTTTTAAACAACACATATCTATAAATATGTAATAACTAACGAGTGCTAATTTTATGAAATCAAATTTCATTTTTGTAAAGCTAAGCGTTGTTGACAAACTTAAAATTATATGTAAAATATAAAAATGCGTTAAGATATTGTTGATTTGATGTCAAAAATTAAAATGACATAAGCTTGACATGTTCTTATATGAGAACGTATTATCAACCATTGAGTATTTCCTCTGTCCTCTCATCTTTTTCTGATATAAATAAGTATTTATGTTTTTGTAACTCACTTTTGTATGAAAAGAGAAACTTTAACTTTATACAAGACCATTGGATTTTTACACTCGTAGTTAAATATAAGGATATTTAGTGATTAAAGTTTATGGAACATTTCTAATGCTCATATTAAGCGTTCCAATAAAAAATGCTTATTTATAATACAAAATGTGTGAGTATAAATTCGAGAATATAGATGAAAAACCAAATTAAAGAACGAACCGAAAAAATAAAAAAAAAATGTTTCAGAAATGAAAACTTTATTTTGGATTGACTGGATCCGTTTACAACTGGTCTAGGTGCTATTGATTGACTAATAATACACTGAAAACAAATAGTCTCGGAAATGTCGAAAATCCGTTGGTTAAGGTTGAATTGAAAAGTAAATTTGAGTAAAAATGTACAATTTAATCCAGGCTGTTAACAGTCAACCGTTAAAGTAAACCATTGAAAAGGCAAAAAACTCGGAAACAATGAAAAAATCACCTAAAGCTCCTATTTCATACTAATACCTTGTTAAAAACAGCTTATTTTACACAACTGTAGCGCTAATAACTATTACACTATGTATAATTTAACTTTTTTTATCAAAATTATGTCGCATTAATAAAAGTAACAACAATTGTACGGTAGCATCATGTGCCTACCCTAAATTAAGGAGTGTTTTATATGGAGTTATTATGGTTTAAGAACTAATCCTAAAGTTTAAGTAAGGGTTAATCAATCTACAATTTACTTAAAATTATCATAAAAGACTTAATTTGAATAAAAAAAAAATATACCTCATAAAATTGGGATTTTTCGATAAAAAAAAAAGGATTTGAATAACTTTTTTAATTAAGTTCTCATATTTTAATCCCTTAATTTGCGAAAAGGAATGTTTATAAATTTTTTCGTATATATAATTAAATTTCAATAATTTTTTTACTATTTAATTTCCCTTATTATATTTATAAATAACATTATTAATTTTTTTNTTTTCGATAAAAAAAAAAGGATTTGAATAACTTTTTTAATTAAGTTCTCATATTTTAATCCCTTAATTTGCGAAAAGGAATGTTTATAAATTTTTTCGTATATATAATTAAATTTCAATAATTTTTTTACTATTTAATTTCCCTTATTATATTTATAAATAACATTATTAATTTTTTTAAGAATATTTAAAACAGTTTTATATCAATCGTCAATAGAAGTAGAGCTGACAATTTTTCTCAAGGCCGAATTTTGTTTTATATATAATATACCAATTTTCATAGTTCTGGCTTATCCTAATCGGGATTTATTGATAAAAAAAATGCAATCATCGAAAACCTTGGTTTTCAATGTACTCACTAATTATCGTATAAAAATACTATTAAATGAGATAAATCATTTAATTATTAATAGACAACATAAATAACTATTGAAATTATAAAAAAAAAACTAAATTACAATGAAAGATTTTATTTTGGTGAACGATTGAAATTGACCCACTCAAGGTGTGCAGCTTCATGCGGGTTGATCTAATAGTTTGTCCATCACTGATATGGAGCATTAATCCTTCACTTTCTGTTCCAATCCTACTAATAGCTGCCATATAAATCACAAATAAATTTAAAGATTAAATTGTCGTTTATTTCAATTAATAAAACAATTTCATTTTAAACTCTAAATTACTGTAACTGTTTTCAATTGAGTGTAATATTTCATGAGGAATTAGTTACTTAATAGGAATATGTAATACGAATTCGTATTTTGCAAATAAAAAACTTTTTGGAATCATTATTGCTGACATTTCATAATGATTAATTAATTATTTCAGAGTTTACCTACGCACCTTCAAATATCATTACAATATATAATTCCTTGTGAATCAAATAATATTTTATGTGATAAAATTGTTAATTTATAAAATACAATACTTTTTTCAGAATACTTAAAGCCAAGGTTATTTTTAATTTGCTTATATCTACTTATTTTCAAACGTAAAAGAAGAATGATTAGACTTTAAACCGCTCTGGTCAATTTTAATTATAGGGCAAATCGTTGAAATCGGATCGTTGAAGGCCAGAGTTCAATGAATGGGCAATTTAATATTCTGCAAAATACGAGATTTGTGTAACAGAATTTGTGTAACAGAATTTGTGTTTATTATGCATTTGTGGATCGGCTATTAAAAATTCCAGACAAGTGACGAATGTCCGTTATCTTCATTACAGGGGTCGGATCACTCGCGGGGCATTTACTCAAATAAAACCGTAAATCAGCAATAAAACTGGATCATGGTTCTGTTTAGTACGTGTAAGTTACGCTTGATTTACATATTATGCATTTGGAGGTTTATTTACCGAGTCGTATTCAAGTACATATAATTGTGACAATAAACAGATAGATGGGGAAAGAAAAAGAGTCGTATTTCGAATAAATGCACTTAATTAGGCTCCAATTTTGCTGTTTTTCCACAATTGCCGATCTCTTTTCTCCGTGTGATCTAATTATGGACAGCCGACCCTGCTTTCCTTTAGCCACTCTCTGGATGGTCATAAATGTGGCCGGTTAATGTCTTATTAATGTACTTTGAATTGAAACATTATCTGATTAAATTACACACAAATCGGAATGATACGAATGTAAGCAGATAAGCAACAGTTGTGCAGAACACGAACGATGAGAACCACGACCAAATGGTGACAATCAAACAGAAGCGGTTAATTGGATAATCTGGGATTCCGAATAATAATAATAATATTGATACAGATCTACAGATAGGGGTCGATTATTCAACAATTGCTTGGCTTTAGATGAAATACTGTGAGAAGAACAAAGATAATTTTAATCGCTTTATATCTTGTTATGTTTTACATATGTTGTAATTTCTATTACATAAATCTGTTTTTATTAATAATATAATAAACTTTCTTTCGATATATTAAACATTGTAAACATGGTTGTCACCTTTTTTTGGTGAAAATATAGAATCTTTAGCAATTTAGGCAAAAAATTTATAGCTCGCAACATTTTATTTCTAATTATTATTATGCTCAACGACAAATTTTTGAATTGCTTATTGCAATATATAAAATCAGATAGACAATTTTTATAGTCTATTTTTAAATCAAAATAAATTTTTCAAAATTCATAGATTTTTCCAATTTTGTTTCGAAATTTGCTGTTCATATTAGAAAAAATATTTCTGCACCTGCTAATATAGCGGGAATATAAAAAAATGAAACTACTTTTTAAACATTTAAAAATTATCATCGCTGTTATAAAATATTTATTTTTTTTCAGCAGTTGATAGATCTGCCAAATCCTTAGTAGTTTATGTCTTAAATAAAATTGGTTTAATGAGGCGGAATAAATAAATTATTTAATAAACTAAGATTTCTCAAATATAGTGTTTTCGCGTACTATTCTATAATCATACAGTATATAGTACTGAGACCCAGAGTATAGCACAATACTATATACTATAGTACAGGTGGCAACCCTTGTAAACAATTAATTAATTTTTTTTCCAATATCCTTTACTAAAAAAATATTGTTATTTTGAAACTGTTGTGATCTTGCCTATACTTGTATATAAAAGCCTAATACTTGTGTAACTAGTCTGTTCCGTTTAAAGAACAAAATCCAAGTATTTTATTACAATAAAGCTATATTAAGATTTATTCATAATAATGACGAACAACAGGACCACCACATAACCACTTTAGGATTTAAAAAAAAGTCCATTTAGAACGAATTCCTATATTTACAGCATATTTCGTTATTATGAGCGTAATATGTCTTGACAATTCAAATTTCTTTCATTTGATATGGTTTATCAATGCAAATGGGCACTTAGTCAATAATTTTAAATTAAAAAAAATTTATTGGCTCTAAAATCAATATGTTATCGATATAATAGACGCATTTATTATTAGCATGAAATTAACGACACAGATAATTTTTTTGAAAATTAATATGAATGTGTACCAAAACAATACACATAGTAATTTCATTAGGTAAGTATAATTTTGAATATTTTATACAATTCTGTTGAAAGCTTTTTACTTTTAATTAGTAAATTTTTTCTCTACAAAGTCCTTTATTATTGCACATTGTTTAGTTATACATTATTCAATACTCGCAGACAGTCACAATTCGTGTTAATACACAAAATTGGTATTTTGTGTATGTGATTTTTATAAAATTTTATAAAAACTGCTTGGAAAAACACATAATTAAACACTCGATATATTTTTAAAGTGTGTGTTTTGCTCGTCTTTAATTGCTGTGCATAAGTTGTATAAATAACTACGCTAAGTAATTTTAGAAAGATCAAAACTTTATTTTTAAATAATAGCATTCATGGAACTAATTTTTAATTATAATTGGACTCCGGACGAAAACCAGGATACAATTTTTCAATAACCATTGAGAATTTCGTAATTATTATTTTTGTAGCAAATAAACTAAAATTTAAATGATACTCAATTAAAATAATTGTTCAAATAAGATTTAGTCAATATTTTATTTGTGAATTACTACTAATAGTAAAAATAACTACATTGAAGCTCATAAACATAAAATTAAATTTTACCACCAAATTTGTTACCAAATTTTTGCAAATAAATCAAAGCTGTTATAAATCATAAAAACCTACATCCTTATTGCTCTGAGTCGAGTATTATTATTCGGTAGCAGTTGTACAAAATTGATTGTCATTCTCCACTTGTCTCTTGTACTTGATCTAAAGTGCTTGAAAATAGTTGGCAAAGCTCATAAAATGAGAGTGTTAATTAAAACAGAAACCGCGATGGCTCTTTGCAATGGGTTTCGCTCTATAATGACTGCTTCTGGTGCTGATCGCCATGTGCTCTGGTGTAACTGTTGGTGTATTTTTTCTTGTTTATGGCCGTTAATAGGCACGATTTGGAGAATGGAGTCCGAGTGTGCGCGAATCATCCGCAAGTGGAGAACCTCCGTCGAGTCTCGCGCGTTTGAAAGTGGCGAGCGTATAATAGCGATGATCGAGTGCTCGAGTCGAAAGCTAAAGCAGCAGCAGTCAGTAGAGGAGAAGGAAGAAGAAGCAGCTCAACGAACCGTAGAGATCGCTGCCGCCGACAATAACAACTTGAATGAAATTATACGGGGGGCAGCAGTGGATAAAAACAATTACCACGCGTGAGAACCGAATTACACTGGAATTCCCAAAACAATATAATCATCCAGAAAGAGGCAGTGTGGCTACCTCCTCCTGCTGGGCTCGATGACGACACAGACTACTGAATTGGTAATGGACCCAATCTATTGAGATTGATGTCTGGCGAGAGCAGCAGCAGCTAGAATCTGGAATTATTAACTCAATTAGCCGCTCGACGTTCTCACTGCCCGCTGAGATTCGAGATTCAAGTGGTGGCAATTTGAAAGTCCAGAAGATCGTCTTGTAGAGAAGGAGATAGAGACGAGTGGATTTAGTCATTGTAATTGGCTGGACGATGGCCTAATGGAATAATGGCCTCCTCACTTTGAACTCATCAAAATTGCAACAGATGTTCCAAGGAGAGAGAGAGAGGATATAGCGCGGTCACCAACCCTAAATTATATTTTCTGTCAAGGGGTGAATCGCAATTATTCAAATGAATAAAAGTAAAAGTTTAGGGTACTTTGTCAAGGACGTGGGAAAACTATAACTGTTCATTCGAGGGGTGAACTTAACTAGAGGGGAAGTTAATTATTTCCGTTTGATTTTCAATTGCGGAATAAATCCAATAAAATGAGATTTCCCGTCAGTTTTGGTTGAGCAGCAGACAGTGAAAGAACTAGTTTCCCAACAAAGTGGACTTTTATCAATTTATAAAAATATACAAAGAGAAAAAGAGAGATTGTGAAATTGTTTCGCGGATATCTTTGCATACTACTTACATCGGTTATCTGTCAATAAGACAAACAGCTCTGTGGATATTATTCTGGTGACCCAGTTGGAGCGAAAAAATCGCTCGTTCTTGGCCAATAAATCAACTTTCCAGTGGATAAGCGCATTAAGGAAAAATCTCGATGCTGATATCGACAATCTTAATTTCTCTTAATTTTTGCAATCAACAAGAGAGACTGCATGAATGTATAAAGTTTAAACGGACCTTAAGCGGAAGCGACGAGTTCATACTCCTCAAAATGGGCCGTTAATTACTTTTCCCTTTAAAATCGCCGAGCTAACAAAAAGGGGCATTTCGTGCTAAAGGCGATTAACTTTTCGGGCAGTTATAATTGCCATGATTGCGAATATCATTAACTGGGACGCCTCACAACATCCAAGTGCTTCCTGACAGAGTGGCCATTGACACAATTTATTTATGTACGTACCTGAACCTGGGCAAAAAGTTCTCCAATCGATAAATATGACGATGGCAAAGAAAAAAAAGAGTTAATATCGCAAATTATTGACATATCTTAATTGTGTCAGTGAACAGTGAATTCGCTTCCTGGACCGCGTAATTTATTATGTACATAAAGCGGGCAATTTTCGAAAGGACATTTTCTCCTGGTGTAAAGGTGATGATGTTAATGGGGATAAAATCTCGGCCAGAGTTCGCATAAATTTGCTTTAATGGACCCCGCAATGGACCACATTATCAAATAATCAATCGGGACTGGTCACACGAAAGTTCAACGCGCAAAAACCCCGGGTACAATTAAACGACCGGAATAAAGTCACACATCTGCTGTCCGGTCAATTTTAATTAGGGACACACAGGTATGACAGAGAATATCAGCTTCAATTCGCTTTTTTCCACAATATTCTCTTATTCAATTAACTTGGTGCGATGCACGACACAACAACGAGAATTTCCGGTGATTTTAATACAACATTCATGTGTCCACTTAATACGTTTTTGTTGCAGTTAATTGATGTAGACGTTTTGATTGATCGGTCCACTGATGATGTGAAATTCAATTTTTTTCCCGATCGATAACTGGACTTCGAATCGGGTTAGGGGAGGTGTCTGGTCAAAATAGCTCTAGTTCTTTATTCACACCACAAATTAAAATGTACCAATTTTAAGAAATAATTCCAATCGCATATCTCCATTCTCTCGTTAATTTACTGTGACTTTAAGCAGGGGGAGAAAGGACTTCCGACCTCTCACTTTATGCAAATCTTATTTTTAAACATTTTATTGATATGAATCAGAAGTCAGTGCCATTGCGCATTAATTCAACTTGGTAATTGCACGAATTCGCCTTAATTGATCATTTATTAACATACAAAACCATTAATTATATTAAATGCACCTCATGGCTGTGCGGGAAAAACAAGTTAAGAATTTTTTTTCAGAGTCCATTGCGTAACGATGACCAGTTTTGGTCGGTTTTAAGAAAAGAAGAAAAAAAAATAAAAACACACCACCAATCAGATTTGTTGGGCAAAAGAAAGAAGAACGTGAAATAAATTCGCGATTAACGAATTCTGAGCGGGCGCAAAATAACCAGCCATTGGAGGGAATTTTAAAATTAAATGATTCCAATTTTCGGCGATTTTCTTTCACCCACCAGCCAGCAGCATTGTTCCATTGGTCGAAATTCAATCAGTGCATCCAAGAATCCGACCAAACCAATCACGACACAGAGATGAAGATCCGAAACAGAAGTACCAATTATGAAAACAACATGAAGATTTGTTAAATCAATTCCAATTTTCTGGTCCATTATTTTGTATTATGCAAATTTCGCAATTTTTCAAAATCCATTATTATTCAAGGATTTAATACTTTTAAATGATGTGATAATTACCTGTTTGTCTTTTTTTTTTATATAAACACAAACTCCAATAATTTATTGATTTTTGCAACTGCTTCATAATTATTTGATATTTTTTAAATTGATCTTACTTGTAGCAAATTCAATTTTTAAATTAAAAAACAAAGCTTGATTTTCATTTAATGAAAGACAAATTCCCTACATTCAATATTTCAAATTTGCAATTTATTATCTGAAAAATAAATCTCAACTTATAGTCATATAAATAATTATACACCTTAATTGTCTCCCATTTATCAAAATTTGCAAAATAACTAATTACATCTTGTAAGAGGTTTAATGCGATAATAATTACGTAGTGAAATTAATCACCGAAAATATCTAAAATTAGCAAATCTCAAACAATAAAATTACCATATACAATTTCCACAAATTGACCAATAATTAATTTGACTAGTTTGATCCAGCGGAGAAGAAAAAAAAAAGAGTTAAGCGATTAAATATATACATACATATGTATCTGTTGTGTTTGAGAGATTTTAAATCGAAAACCATTTCTGGGAGATTATTTCCAACGAAGCGAGCACCTGCCCGAAATTCTCACGCTTTTATTCAGCACGTCTTTTCAGTCCCAACCACGTGCAACTCAATCTTTCTTATATTATTCTCCTCTCCGTTCTGTCCCTGCCTGTCGTTGCCATATCTCGAAATTGGCTCATTTCATTCAATCAGATAAATGTATGTTAATTATCACAATTAAATCAATATTGAAAACCCGAACTATGTATGCATATGTTCAAGTCTTTTGAGAATGAGTTACAAACAAAAAAAGAAACCAAACCTAAAAAAGGCGTTATTAAATGAGGTGAAACCCAATTGTGAATTTGCATGTTTATTACCTTGGCAGGCCATCTTTTGATTTGCATGTCCAAGGGAACACATGTATTTGGACTTAATTGCAGTTATAAGGAAGGTTACATTAATGAACCAATTTACAAGCCTAATTATTGGAATTGAATCAAAATTTGCAAAAGGAGGTTCAAAGTTGAAAACTGTAAATGAATTGTTCAAAGGTATTATTCTTCCTTTAAACCCATTAATCTGGCTAGACTGGCTCAATTAAATAGGGATGAGGAGAGAAGTCACGATTAAATCCTTCATCAAACTGACTTTGGACAGTTAATAAATCCTTGATCGATTAGTCGAATCATCATCATCATTATCAACCCTTACGATTTCCAATGCTCCGCCTTGACCTATTAAAAGGGGTTGATTGAGTTCGTGACTTAAGAAATTATAAACGGTCTAAGGTTCTCTTTATTATCATCATCCATTTAATGGGGATGATGATGAGGCAAGAGCATAATAATTTGGTTGTGGCACTTAATTCCCTTTTGATTGTATGTTTTTGGAATTTTGACCGTTAATTCTCTATAATTATCAACACTCAGACATTGATTATAAAACAGAAAAAGGACGAAACCTCGTAAAATGTTGTCTGTTCAACAAGTTTGATTAATAAGGATTTATTATTTAAGGGTCAATAAAGAAAGGATAATCAATTAATTTCAACAGCTTTTGCCTGATTTTTGTAGGTGATAATCAAGGTTTAATTGTTTTTAATTTAATGGGCCATTAAAAAGGGAAACGCAAACCCGTAACCGATAGAGACCGAAAAGCCGTTAAAATCTCTAGACAGTAAATCAATAGACACATAAAAAACTATTCAAGTAATCTGATTCCAGAGCACGTTCTAGCCACAAGAACTCCTTTTCTCTATTTTTGTTGTTTTCTCATTTGGAAAACACATCATCCCATTCTAGACTGAAATTGAACCATCTACTTATATATTTGCNAAATCTCTAGACAGTAAATCAATAGACACATAAAAAACTATTCAAGTAATCTGATTCCAGAGCACGTTCTAGCCACAAGAACTCCTTTTCTCTATTTTTGTTGTTTTCTCATTTGGAAAACACATCATCCCATTCTAGACTGAAATTGAACCATCTACTTATATATTTGCGCAAGAGAATA